>JAWLRI010000027.1:0-13316 GCA_034781795.1 Crypturellus tataupa | reverse complement strand
AATCCATAGCATCCGTAAAAGTTGTAAATCATCCGTTCTGATGTAAATCATAATTGCAGTTCCATTGGAAGGAACTGACAAAGCTGTATTTGTGTGTTTGGCAAAGGATAATCAGAAACACTTCACTAAGTGCTCAGAGACATGTAAAAATGCCTGAAGTGTCAGAAAAACTTTCCCCTATTCTTTTTCCTCCAGAAATGTGCCCTTATTGGGATAAAAAGAGTATTGTTTAAGCCTTGAAATGCTATTTTCTGAAGTAAGTGAGAGTGTTGTAGAGCACAAGCTCTGTACATCTGTATCTGAATGAAGTGCTTGTCTCTGATTTGAAGCAATCCAGGCTTCAAGAGTGGCACAAAATTCAGAATTTGCTGTTTACTCTGTGAGTCTGCAAAAATATCATCAATGAGTGCAAAAGCAGCATTCTATAAAGGCAAGAATAGTGAAAGAACATTTGGATTTGTGTTAATTTTGTTGCTTTTATGTATTCTGATAATTAAAAGAGTAGAGACATGTAATACGTGCTATACAATGCAGATGTTTTTGTTTCCGGGGTTGGCACTGGCAACTGTGGGAAGAAACATTGCTTGTATAATTCTGCAGTGCTATATTACAGAGTGAATCAATAATTTTTAAATACTACTTTTTCTGCATCCCTTCTCCCCATCCAAATATAAATGCAATTTTATAACATTTGCCATCCTGATCTAGTACTTTGATTTTATTCATGAAAAGCACAGTTTGAGCAACTTTGTTTCAAAATTTTAACAGTCAATTCATTTTATGTAAAATTAAGTTTAACTTGCTTTGTGGAAATGCTTTTAATAGTCATTTAAAAATAGCATTACCATGAGACTCATTAATGAAAAAGGTTATGTTTTTATATGGAGACTTGTAATATGTATTTTTGCTCATCTTTCTGTGTAATAGGCTTCTGAGGTAGCATTTTGTCTCTTAATATATACTTTTCCAATTTGCAGAGATTTACTACTCAATTTTTAAGTTCTGCAATTTTTAGGGAAATGATTTATAAGTGAGTTGCTTGCCCTCTAAGTTTCTCATTCGTACTGATCTGTTACTAAGCAAAACTTGGAAATGGCCTCATTTCAGTAGAGAATTTTAGCAGTTGTGTTTAATGACATAAGTAATTAACAAAGGTAAACTAGAAAAAAGGAGTCTTTTTGTGTATGTGAGGAGATATTTTTTATTTCTTGACATTTCATATGTAATTTGCAACTGAAAAGGAATTAAGGAGATTTAAGAAATATTTGATCGTTAGGTAAAGAGTCTGGGTGCAGAAGCTGTTTCAAATGTTACATGATAGAGTTCTTCAATGAATCCAAGTATAATGAAATTAAATTTAAAAAAATTAACTTCAAAATAATGTTAAAAGAAATTAACTGTAACAATTTGATCAATTTGTTTAAACATGGAAGGTTTAATGATTACTTAATGATCCGTAACCATGTAAAATCTTAAAAACATTTTTGTGGAAAGAGATATCAATAAAAATACTTGAGTTGTAGTCAAAAGTACTGAGTCCCCAGTGAAATATTATATGACTGCTTTCATTTCCATTTTTTTTAAAACATTAATTCGTATCCAATACATGACGTTTGGTTGCCAGAACCAATGGGAACAGTTTTCAGAAGGGGGATGAAAATTGAATGGCTTTAGAATTTGCCGTTCCCCTAAAGCCACCTGTCCTGCTTTTCTTCTCAAGTGTTCCAGGAGCTGCTGGTGTGACATTTGATGAAGTTTTGGTATGAACAATAAGGCCTTGAGGTGTAGAAGTGGATGCAGGAGAGACGTACTGATTTATTGCCTGATCCACATGAGAGGGAGGAGGGGCGGAGAGCTGTACGTTGTGGCTTTCTCAGCTATTTTGTCGCAACTGCACTGATGAACTTGAGCTTGTTCACTTCCTTTAGTGAATGGGTTTGTTATCATTTAACTTGCAATGTTCATGTGCTCTTTACAAGATCTTATCCAACTTTTATCTCTTCTGGCTTCCATGTGCATTATATTATTCGTAATAAGTGAATAAACTTTAATACTTCTACAGGTAAAGTTAATTCTTAAGGATGAAATTATATCTTAGGTGTCTTGTGCAGTAACTAAAACTACAAAAAGGTATTCAAAACAGACTAATGCCTGTGGTTTTTATACTTTCCTAACTAACACATACATACTTTCCTTTGCTAACACATGGCTTAGAAATTTTGCATTTAATAGCTGAGATAATGGATTATGTTTCAAAACTGTCTGCCTGTGAATGCTGTATGGAGATTATGTTTCAAAATGTAAGTTAGTTTGTCTTCTAAATTAGTTCTTTAATCACTAAACTAAAGATGCTATGTATAGATATGTCCTTGCATATGCCAGAGTGGCTGCTGATATTGATATAGTCCTTAGATGTCTTCCTTGCTAGTGTAACACCTTAAATCAGAATTTGTCTTTGGTCTTTAAAAGGCTGCTTTAAAGCATCACATTATGAATGCGTTGAAATAGTAAGAAAAACTCTCTTCAAGCAGGTCAGTCCCTCATCCATAGTTCTTCCTGAATGCTGAGCCTTACCAAGGAGTGAAGCAATAGAATTTTTTCCCATTACTGTTGTGATTGAGTCTGGTTGTATGTAGAGGCACATACTTTGTTATGATTTACAAAACTTCACAACCACTTTAAGTCAATACTCCTAAAGTCGAAAGCAGTAACCCTTACCTTTTCATTTCTGCCCTCTATACTGCTTCTTTACTATGCCTATGCAATGGGCATAGTGATTATTTTAACTGGGTGGAGGAAGCAGGACACATTAAGAATAACTTCTCCCAGAGTTTTAATTCATATCAGTGCAGCTAATACTTGCAAACTGATTTATCAGCTGATCTCAAAAATCCTGTCACAAGATGGAAAAGGAGAGAGAATCCAGTGTGAAAAGACCTGGAAATGGAACAGGTCTGGTATTTCTGGTGGTAGGAATTCACACTAGGTTGGTATTTTTAAAATGATAGAAAACTGTAGTTTAGTAATGTTCTATAAATAAGCTATTATCCTCTTGCTGTCATCTGAAATCAGAGACATTTTGGTTGCAAGTGTTTATTGCTTCCTAAGAACTTAGCTGCATTCTTGCTTTTCCAGATAAGTGGTTGTTGCAAACCCAGGACTGTTGTGATTAAGGTAATTCACTGTTGCAAGTGATTTGAGCAGGAACTTTCTAATATAATCAGATATTTTCCTGTTTCTTTTGAAAAAAAAAATATAGAAGACCAGTCATCTGATCTCAGAAGAGATGCTAAACAGAACTACTGTCATTTGTCTGGTGTGTTCTGTTTGTTGTGATTCTTTAGCAACATCTTAGTATCAACTGTAGAATTCAAACAATAATATATATTAAAGAATATCTGAAGAAAGAGTAGAAAAAGATTATATTTTCTATGTATGTTTATTTCCATTAAATAAATACTGTTTTAAGTGTCTGAAAGTATTAATTTGGTTTCAATACAACTGGCTAGAGGTCATTTTTATGACAACTAGGGGTGATAACTGTGTTGCTAATTTAACTCTAATGCAAGTAATTCATTTCATCATAGACAGAGCGTGATGTGATTTGCAAAAGGCAGTGCAAGTGGATCTGTTCCTTTGCATACATGAGCCTAGCACTTATCCACATGAAAATTATTTCCATTTTGGCATATGCCTTCCAGCTGAAGCCTTTTTGTTGTTCCTGATTCTTTCTCCTAAAAAGCTTGTAAGGTTTTATTTTTTATAAAATAAAAGCTTGCACTTAGACCTGTCCTGAACTTGTAGAAGTTCATGGGGATGATCACCAATGAAAGGGCTTTCCCATCAGAGCTGCTCTGGGCAGACAGTCTTATGTGTTTCTGTGAACTCTAGGGCTAGAGTTGGCTGCGGGATTTTGTTTGTGGGTTAGGGAAATAGTCAACATGTGCAAAGTGATGCGGGTAATGTCCCGCTGCTGTGTATTAACTACATAAAAACTTGCCTTGTTAGGAGTTTAAGACTGCATAGTAGCAGCTCTGTTTTAAGTAGTGACAGCATGCAAATATTTGGAGCTAAGAGTAAATATATTATGATTAATAGAACTACCAGGGGAATTCAGTTTCCTGAACTGAATTACTGAATTAATTACCCAAATTGGTATTTGTATAGGTTTTATGACTAATACACGTATGCAATTTTTCATACGTTGTATTCGTTGATCTATTTGAAGATTACTGCTGAAATGCCATGCCCAAGGACAAAAGATTTCTGCAATGATGGACTTGAAATGGCAAGTGAAATAAGAAAAGCAGGTGATTAAGCTGCTATTGCAGTTTTGCCTGTAGCTTTCAAGTCTCACAATGGGTTGGGTCATAAATAACCATGTCATTAGCAACATTTGGGGGTTTTTTTTGACTTGTTCTTTTCCAGAAAATCAAAGGTAAGCTAGATCATTATGTTTTGATCAGATGTGTAGCCATTTGGGAGAGATAACTTAGCATGTTGCTGATTCATTACTTTTAGGAGTGAGCTTACAGAGAGCTTATTGAGCTAGTAAGTTGTATGAATTAAACATCACAGCAATGTTGCAGGAAAAAAAAAAGATCTGTCATATTATTAGCCCCAGATTAACGTATTGGAGCTGTGAACCATGTCTCAAATGGAAAGGGTAAATATGGCCTTACAGGGGGAGTGAATGGAAAAGAAAAGGATAGAGTCTGTCTGCTGCTGTTGTCTGAGGCCTTTAGGTGCTTCACATATCATCACGCAGTGGTGACCTCACTACTGAGAAGATCCCTGCCTTCACTACTGTACAGCTGGCTCTATAGGCTCTGGTCCTATAGGTATACCGGTTGGCCTTTGTGTCTTATGTTTTTGATGACAATTATAAAACAAAGGATGGAGCTTGGTTGTACCAAGTAGTGTGGAAGCACAAGCCTCTCTTATATATACTATGTATACTTTTGTATAGTTTGAAACAGAGAAATTAATGAAATGGTTTCTGTCTGAGAAGAAATTTTGTTTTTGGCATGGTAAATAACTATCCCTATGAATGTTTAAGATACAGGATTTGGGAAATATGAGGGTTTGAGAAAACAGGAGAGAAATCTGGGAGACTTGGAAAGGAAGAGATAAGAAAGTGGTTCTAAATGTAAGATAAGACTGTGTTCATATTTGTAACTTAAACACAACTATTCAAGATCTTTCCTTAAAAAGATGCAATAAGGTTAGAGTCCTGTTAGCCCTGGATTTTCTGCTAATGGAAGGTTTGACCTGTAAGCTCTTTGATCATGCTTTATTTATCAGCACATATACTTGTCAATTGGATAAAACTGGTTAAATGGATTCTTTTGCTGTAATAGTTGTTTGGTTTATGCTTAAAATTAATTTTCTGCTTTTCCTTAGTTAACAAAGAAAATTATTGGTTACATGTTTATGACTGAATTCTTTAGTAATGCAGAATACAATTTAGCACAGGACTTCCTATGAAGAATAACGAAAGATAGAGTATTGACTCAGTGTAGGATTGAGTCAAAAACATCCAAGTAGGTAGTAATAATGTTTAGACTTTGAGATCAGTCAAATATGGTAGGATGACAGAGAAAGAAAAGGCTGTAGTTATGCGAGTATGCCAATTAATGTTCAAGAAGCATTAGGTATCCTGTTACAAAAAACTCAGTGTATGGGAAACACACAATCAAAAAAAATGTTTTTTTGTTGACTGAATGATATTTATAGCTGATGATTAGACCAATGAATCCAAAGAAAAATTCACAGAAGATTCTTTTCCTCCTTCAAAGTATGGTTGCTAAAACATCAAAGTTTGGCTAGAGAACAAACATTTGTTGGAAAACAGCTATAAACTTACATAAAGTTGAAGTATTACGGTATTGTACTTGAGGGCAGCAAAAATGTTTGTTCCATTATCCTCTTCTTCTCTGGTATACAACAGTACAATTTTTTTAATTGCAGTTTTCTGTAGCTTAACTTACTTTTAATGAATTGCATCTCTTTTTTTTTTTTCTACTAAGAAACAGTATCTTTAGATAATGAATAAGACATGCACTGTGCACTGACTTTGCTATGCTGCTTGAAGGAATTGACATTGTTTATGCTTCTTGTATCTATAATTCTTAATTAATACTGTTGCATTTTTTGACCTGTATACTTTAAAAACCGCTCGAGAGTTGAGAAGGGAATAAAGTCATGCGACAAAGATGACTTGGCAGTTTTATAAACTGGTAATTGGAAATCAATGTACTTTAAGCTGTGGGCAGAAAATGTAATAAACAATCGAGTCTAGAGGGACAAAGAATTATTTGTTAATAGTATAGAAAGGTCAGTGCTACAGTAATTAAAATTAAACCTGCAAGGCATTCTAAGCAATACCTCTGAATTGTAATGTCGCAGAAGGAAATAAGGTACTTGTCAATCGTTCTATTGAATCTACCATGGGTCATGCCCTATAGAAACAAACATATTTAGACAGCCTTCTGTTTTAACACTTGATCCTAAATTTACAATGTTTGTTCTGATAATATGCAATACTGAAAGGGACCAGCTTGCAATTCAACAGTAGGCAGCTCCCTACATAGTTGGTGAAAATATTGTTCATATTTCAATAACACACACTTTGCCTGCCTGCATCTGTGAAGTCTTGCATCAGAAGCTTGCTCCTATGTGCTGATACACAAACACATTAAAAAGCAAATGAACATTGTGCCTTAGGTAGAACTGCTGAGCATTGGTGGACATTCAGGGTGGCTTTTGTTGGAATTAAACTGCATATGTTGTGCTGTCCTGAACTGAAAATTTGTTCTGAAGTATTGCTTGAGCACTTGAAGCTTTTGGGCGTCTTGGAATTTACTTTATCTGCTACTGAAACACATGTGATAAGCAATTGAGAAGTGTGATTATCAAAGTAGCTTAATGAACTGCAATGCTGATGCTGAGGAGCGAAAGATTTTTTCTCCTTTTCCTCATTCATTGTACACTTATTGCAAAGCTGAATACTTCTGCAGTTTAGCCATGGTAATATTTAACTGTAGCTTTGTATTTTCTGAAAATTAAAAAGCACTTCAGGAAATAGATATAATTTGCAGTAAAAACTGTCTGAGATCACTCTTTTACTCTTAATTAGTTGTCTCTTAGTTAACTTATCACTGCTGGCTGCTCTAAATTAATGAAGTCTGTTATCACAAATAAAACGAGAATGCATTTTTTAACTGATCAGCCCAAAAAGATAAAAGAGCACACCTACAAGTGATGCATGTTTCAAGTCTCGGAGGTTTTCTTGATGGCAGTGGGAGAGCTCAGAGAAGGTTTTACTTTTTTTCTCATTATATAGTGGATCAGGTACGTTCTCTAAACTACACAGTGCTACAGGGTTTCTGAAAGCTTCCCAGATTGAACAACCACAGCATTCTACCAGTCTCCTATGTAGTGCATCTGAGTTTTCTTGACACAGAGAGAACATGCTGAGAGGGACCCAATTTATGCTTTTCCAGTTTCCAAGACTGAGCAGTGAAAGGTCCTCCCATGTTCTGTGTTAGAGAGTTGTCTCTGGAAGTGTTTTTTTCTTCATTTTCTTTTCCAATAATAGTAAAAATTCTTGTCCTACTTTTTGTTAAACATTAATGAGGAGAAGAGGGTGGGAAGAAAAAGTGCTAAATAAAAATAAGCTGTTGCTACTATGAAACTTGGTCTCTCATCTCTTTAATTGCTTTCAGTTAAGCAAATGAGCTTTTGAGTTAACTGCATACTATTGAGCATTTTGCAGTACCTATGTGAAGTTTGTTGCACCATTCATAAGACTTTTGATAAGTTATTTTTTCTAATGTATTCTGCTAACTTAAAAGTGCATGATCATTATAGTAATTGAGACAGATTTTTATGAAAATACCAATCAGCGACAGATTCCTA
This sequence comes from Crypturellus tataupa, assembly GCA_034781795.1. Classification (NCBI taxonomy): domain Eukaryota; kingdom Metazoa; phylum Chordata; class Aves; order Tinamiformes; family Tinamidae; genus Crypturellus; species Crypturellus tataupa. Next base: position 5,396 of record JAWLRI010000027.1, on the reverse strand, counting down.
ACTATGTGCTCAGATTTCTACCACCCAGACTTTAAATTTGTTAAAGCATCCAAGGACTTCCTGTTCAGTAGGATTAAGTCTATGAGAGTGAAGAGAAAAGCAACTTCAAAAATGTACATTTAATGAAATTTTGAATGTTTTTGTTTACTCTTGATATGTAATAGTATATCAGTGTGTGAAAACACTTTGTAAATATTGGAGCTGAATTTCATCCTTTTCCTTGTATGAAAGGAAATATTTAGAGATAAGCATGGTATAATGCTGATACGGTGGCTTTCACTTCCCCCTTCAGTCCCTTTCAGTCCTTGCTGCTGAAGCCTGCAGAAAATGATTGGATTGTATACTGTTCAGTTTGAAGAAATACTATGTAGGAATTGCAAATATGGCCTAGCCGTGTAGTGCCAGAGTAATATTCCTAATGTAGAGCAGTATTGGGAATAATTTTGTTTTATTTTGTTCTCATATTTTTCCTTTTTTTTGCCAAAAAAGAGGAGATCAAGAGGAAATGAAAATATTGAATATAATGGCAAAGAGTTTATTTGAGAATCCAAAGAAGCTTTTAAGTGTCAAGTATGAATTACTTATCAATTAGATCATTTGTCTTATACAAATTGGTATGGTATGTGATGGCAGTGTTTAGGATAGTTTAGGATAATTTTGATATAATATCATGCTTACAATACATATTTAAAATCTAGTAAATAGAATGAAACAAGAAATATTAACATCATTCAGACTATTTAAGTTTGCAGTATGATAATTGTTAGATTGAACTTTGTAATGTGATCTTAGAGACACTATTTTTACACAATTTTCAATAATAAATGGAAATATTTTTACAATTTTCAAAAGGAAAACCTATCACTTCCAATTCTAAAATTATTTCCCAGTCTGGATAACCGTAAACCTTCTTGATCTGCTAATATTACATTTTTAAACATTTCAAGACCAAGATGATGTGCTCATTCTGCTGTCACCTGCAGTGACAGATCAGGCAGCAAGATATACTATTCAGGGTTTACCTCTCTGCAGATAAAGCTACTGTTTTCCTTTTGGGAGATATCAAGTTCATTCTCTGTCCTACACTGAAACAATTTGGTAGAGGCAGTGTGAGGAATAGTGAGTTAATCTATGTTGAGCCTAAATATGACAGGGAAACGAATACATGTAGGAGGGTGGAAAAAATAAGTTTTCTTTGACCTAGTATACAGCTCTGTTCTGTGACTTAAACTGCGTATGCCAAAATTTATGTTAAAGCTACTGGCTTCTGATATTTTTTTTTGATTGTGAACTAATGTAACTGAAACATTATTTTCCTGAACTGCAGATGTCTCCTTTACAAATGAAGGAAGCTGTGATAACAATCTGATGAATGTTTATTTTCCTGTACATCAATTCCACAATGTAGAAACCCAATGTTAATGCCTCTCCTCAGTAAGCAGAAGTTGAAGACTACATTATCATATCTGAGTGGGACAAAACTGTTTTAATAATTGAGAATGTTTTCCCTTACAGTATAAAATGGTAGCAAGAGGAAATGAATAGGGAGTAGTCAGAAAGCTGTGGCAATAAAACTTGAAATGTAGGAATTTAGCTATTTCACGATTTTTACAGATTTGAAGATAAAGTGGTGTAATCACCTACCCAGTGTCTCCCTAGCTAAATGTGTGATATGTGTGCATAAAAACCTTTGATTTCTTAAATTTTTCTTTGCTTGGGAAGGGATGGCAGTGTAAGCAGGAAGCCTGTGGATAGGAAGACCTGCTTACAGGCACCATTATGCTGCTTCATTATTAACAATTTCTAAGATGTAAGCATCAGAAGGGATCAGGAAATTAACCTCATGAGGAATTCATTCTTGATGGGAATGTTTTCCCATCTGAGGGATGTGTTGAAGATTTTAGCAAATAACAAAAAGGAAGATTGCTACAGATAGTGCTAGAAATTATTACTGTATAAACTGTTGAATATAAATGATGCATTTCCAACTTCTAGGTTTTATTCCCGTTTAAGAGTCTTACAGGGCACTCGGTGCTTAGAGACTAAGGAGTAAGTACATCTTCTAAAAAAAATACATTCTTACCACATAGTTACCTTTATCTTTCAGTAGTACAGAACTCCTACGGAGCATAGTAAGTGAAAATGAATTTTCTAAGACTGACTTAGGGTATTTGGAAGCATTTAGTTGGTGGTAACGAACTCTCTTTAGAAGATATTGCTAGAGAGCAGAAGTTGTGATCCCTCACTAAATGGTCGCTACTGAGATGAGTACCAACAGGCATTCAGAGATACCTTTTATTCATTCTGTTTTGATTTTATATTACAGCTCTATCAAGGTAGGAGTAGATCATGAAATCTGCAAAAAGCTAAAAACCAAAAACCTCAAAACGCACAGAAGATCTTTTGCAATGTAAGTATTATGTAGAATTGAAATATTCATTCCAAATGATATTGCATCCAAAGTTAGTATTGCTTAGTATTAATCACTTTGTTATATAGCAATACTGAAATGAAAAAAAAATTGCAGGTATACATCTCTTGAAAGTTCAAGTCTACTTACTATATATAAAGCATTATTATAAAAAATAATGCTTTATATATATAGCTGCTGAGGTGAAGTAACAATGCAATAATAAATCAAAAAGTGTTGCTGCCTTTTAATGGGAGATGAAGAAAGTCTTGATGAGTAGTAATCAAGCATGGAATCATTACGGGTGAGAGGGGAGTGTGGAGAAACTCCACTGTTCATTGTTTTCCTATACTCCTGTTCTGCTGCAGCTTATCTCATTTACTTTGGGTAACTGTTTTTTCTAAAGTCCCAAATTTGCGTATACCAAGATATCACGTATGCATTCACTCAGTGGTCATTGTGACATCTCTTTATAACCTTATTACATGTAGTAAGAAGTGCCTTTTTTATGTATTTTACCTTTTGGGCCTGGAGAGGTCTCTGCATGTTTCTCCTTAAATTTGAAAACTTTTTTTTTTCTTCTTTTCTCAGTAGGAAAACTATGAGGAGAAATAGTAATGACTCTTGCAGATATTTTGAAATTAAAGGAACATCATGTTGTCTGAAGGGCAAACACAAAGCCAGTAAGAGTCCAGTGGCCCCAGCCATGTGAGTAAGGAATATCACATGCCCGCTCTGTTTCTTTTTGTTACCGCAGTGCCAGTGTGTCCTTCTGTTGGTGAGCTTAATGCCCTGCAGCACGATCCTGCACATCCAGACATGGACCTTTGGGATGACCTCTGTGGCTACCATGAACACCGGACTTCAGTGCAGCTCCAGCTCTGTGTAGGGAAGGCATTATAAGGGCAAAGACCAAGGCAGTAAGAGTCCAGTGGCCGCAGCTATGTGAGTAAGAAATCTCTGCTGCTTTCTCTTGCTTTTTTTGATTTCTTTGTTTTGGTTTCCCTTTTTGTCCCAAAAAGTATACGTGCCAAAGTCACAGGTCTGAGAAGTGGGGAGCTTTTTTCCTGACAGCTCTAAGGTACTGCTGCCTTTTGGAGGCTGCTGTCCTCACCCCAGGAGGATCCACATGCTCCGAAATGCGTGACTGCCTAGGTGGGCCATATCTGTTGCTATGTAAAGTGGTGCTGTGGGCCCTGTGATGTCTGTGTCCTGTGCTAGTGAATGGCTTGATGTAAGCCTGAAGTTGCCTGCTAGACTGCACGTGTTGCCATGACTGTGGCCAAAGGGACATAGCGTGTGCGGATGCTGAAGTCATTGCATGCATTTTCTGGGGAAACGTCCGAGTTGAAGATGAAAAGGTTCCCTACTGGGGCTCAGCGGGTGGTGCAAAAAGCGTGTGTAGGGTCCCCGCGTGGTACCTGTAGCTACGAGAACAGTTTGGGCTGCATGGCATGGCGGAAGGTGCCGAGCTACGCTGTGAGAGGCGCGACGTTTCTCACAGAGGCAGCAGTAGTTGTGAGCAAGCTTTGTGCAGCTGCAGGGTGTCCTTGGAAGCGTTGGCTGTGGCTGCAAAGGCAATGGGGAGCGGCAGTTGGGAGTGTGAAGCTGGAGCGCAGTCCTTAGTTGTGGGCAGACTCTGGGCAAGAGGGGCGGGGATAAGGGGCCTGTAGAGCACCCCCATATGGGCATCACCCCTGTGGCCGAGGGGTTAAGGTGTGGCCCCCCTGTAGCCTGGGCCTATGGGTTCGAATCCCACCTTGGGTGACGCCTCTTTTGTTTTTGCCGGTGGGAGCCTGCGCCAGGGCTCCCCACTCTCCTCTTCTGGGGAGAGCAGGCAGGCAGCTCAGGAGCAGGCTACACGCCTCTCTTGGCCAGCCAGCGCGCTGCCGGCTTGGCCTGCCTGCTTAGGAGGCTTCTAGAGTAGGCCGCATGGGGCCAAGGGAGAAGCATGTTAGTGTGGGCAAAGAGCAGACAGGCCTTGAGTATGGAGGTCCCTTTTGCAGCCCTCCTGGGAAACGTGTACGCTGCATCACGTCCTCCAAAGGTCTCTATAGCAAAGCGTGCAGCATGGGGAAGAAGCAGGAGAAAGAGCAGATGTGTAGGTCGGCACAGGGCCATGATGTGTTAGCAGTGGCGGAGACATGGTGGCAGAGGCGCCATGGCGGGAGCGCTCTCAGGGGTGGCTACTTGCTTTTGAGGCAAGACAGGCCACGTGGGGGAATTGCTCTTTAGGGGAGAGAGCAAGTGGAAGGTGGCGTTGGGCTCTGCATCGGCATGGGTGAAGAACGCGTGCAGAGCTTAGGCGTAAGGATTAAGGCGCAGGCTAACGTGGTGGACGGCTGTTGTGGGGGTTTCCTCCAGGCCACCTCCTGAGGAAGAGGGAGTGCAAGAGGCCTTCGCCGGAGAGCTGGAAGAAGCCTCACAATCACGGGCCTGCTTCTCCTGGGAGACTTGCACCATGGGCTCTCTTCTTGGGGGGGTGTGCGTGCGTATGTGTGTGGCGCCGGACGATCTTCCCACGGCAACCCCACCGGCGTGATTTCCAGGCCCTGGTGATGCCCCACACAGCGAATCTTCACCAGGCCTGCTGGCCCACCCCCACTATGCCTCGTGCGGCGAATCTTAGTGGAGGTTTCCCAGGCCGCATGGTCTTTTCGCCCCACCCAGGATGAAACTTTATTCCTCCCCCCAGCCCGCAGGCCAAACCCCCCTCACCACTCCGGAGATGCTGCCGGGGAAACACCGCTCCGAAGCTCTCTCAGGACACTGGCACGGCCGCGAAGGGCAGTTGGTGGTAGGGTGACTTTCCACTCCCACTCAGTAGCACCCTCACAGAGGTCCAGAGTGGCGTGATAAGGCTGCCTCCCGCCAGGTAATTGGGACCAGGCCCAGCACCACAAAATAAAAGACACCAGGGCCCCAAACTCCAGCAACTCCAGCAGCTGAACTTTATTTAGGGGGGAACATTAGCTTAAAAAGGGTA
>JAWLRI010000024.1:1466881-1530691 GCA_034781795.1 Crypturellus tataupa | reverse complement strand
GGGCACACTGCTGCCTCATGGTCAACCTGTCGTCCACCATGACGCCCAGGTCCTTCTCTTCAGAGCTGCTCTCCAGCAGGTCGATCCCCAGCCTGTACTGGTGTCTGGGGTTATTTTCCCCAGGTGCAGGACAGTGCACTTGGCCTGGTTGAATTTAATGAGGTTTTTGACCGCCCAGTTGTCTAGTCTGTCCAGGTCCCTCCGGATATCTGTAGGTATAAGAACATGTGTTCATCTGCCTTTTCCTGCAGCATGGTATTTCTATGGGCAGGGAAAGTATCAAAGGAAAGGGAAAATTGCTGGCATTATTTTCCTTCTGTTTTTGTTATAGTAGAGGATTTACTGACAAAATAGTCACTGTCAAATACTGACAAAGTAGGTCTAAAAATACTAACTGAACCCTGAAATAATTTATTAAATAATGTCCTGCTTGATACTTGCACTATCAGAAAAACAATATGCTGGATTAATGATTATTATTTACAGTGGAATCTGAATATCTCGATTTAAAGTAGTCACATATAAAATGTGTTAAAATTCCATCGAGAAATAAGAAGTGACCTGTGTATGTGCAGTCTATCCTTTTTAAACACCTTTTTACAGGTTTTTTTTTCCATTGCCTTTAAACATATGTCCAGATACCCTCAGTTCTGTTATTGTGATGCTTTGCCAGCCACAGACATTCCGCTCTCCAGTCAAAGTTCCTGTTTTCTCCAATAAGTTGCAGCACACTCATGTGTATAGGGTGCCTGAGTAATGTGCATCACACATTAATGTGAGACTGACGCCTCATTTCTTCACGGGATTCATTCAGGGGATATTAAGCAGCTCCTGAGCTCTGGCAATTAAGCCAGCAAGGGAGAAAGATGCTTAATTATTCGATGTTTAATTTATTACCACCGTTAGAAAACCTCCTGATATGCAGTGGACTATATTAGGCCACTGAGTTTTAAAATTGTGCATTACAATTAAGGAAAACAGCTTAGAAAACAATTATATTATCTGTCAAGATCTGATTTAGATCATATTCTGGCAAGGTATACAAAGACCTGAGTTTTTGATGTGGATTTACACTCTATGTAAATAAAACATTTCATCATAATTTCTTTTAAAAAAGTTGTCCTCGCAAGTCCATGCATTAATGGATCACAGGAATGACTCATAAAAATCATTGATTTTCTGAATGGAATCAACTAAACTTGTCTTATCTTTAATGCTTACTCCCCACCCTTTTATGTTGGGGTGCACATTATGAAGCTTTTCTACACAAAGTGCAGAAGGCTTTTTGTTTTTTTGCATCTCCACCCCCTCCACACACCTTATCTCTCTCTTTGGTTTAAGATAATTTCATTTACAAGATCACCTGCAGCTGGAACTGTCAGAAAAGCACCTAACGTGAGAGACTTGTGATAAAACCTCAAGAAGAGGTAATGCAAATAGAGAATACACCTTTCAAAATACAAACGAGTATCAAAACATTAGAAATGGATATAAAGTTAAACTACAGTGTATATACAGTAAAGGATGACTAAGGTGGTTTTAAAAAACCAGCCTGTCTCCCACCGCAGTCAGCACTGGATCTACAAAAAGAGCATATGTGGCCAGAGCAGCCCATGCAGGGTTTTCACCCATGGCCAACCCCATGACTCGGCTGTGCAGGGGCTTTCTGAGACGCCGGGGGCAGCGAGACTGACGTACTGAGGAGCCATCAACAGGCCTGCATTTCATCACTTCTGTGATATTCTTTCAGGGTATCGGGACATTCACTAACTCGTTCTGTTAAGAGAAATAGAAATAAGTTGTCACTATTCACTTTTCCCTTTCATGATTTGATATACTTGACGAATATCTGCTTTGAGCTGCCCCTATCCACGCTGGAGTGTCCGGCGCTCTTTCCATTTTTGATCTGTGGTTCTCTGATTCTTCTTTTTTTCTTTTTTTAATATGGAATTTATTCTATATTTCTTAATGACTCAATTCTTATATCCTCCAATTCTATTGCATCTTTTTGAAGACAGGGCAAAGCACTGCAAAAATATGGTGTACGTGGGCACTGTATTTTTTCATTCCATTTTTCTCCTAACTGTTCTGCACTTTTGATTTACCTTTTCAAACCATCGCCGATAGATTCAAAAAACACTTAATGGTGGCTTCCAAGGTCTTTTCTTGAGTGGTAATAACTAATAACGAGCCTGTCACTGCATATGCTTATTTTAACTCAAGTACACCACTTGGCATTTATCTGCATTGGAGTCTACCTACTGCTTTATCCCTCAGCCGGTTTTCGCAGTATGAGGAAAGCCAACGGCGGTCCCTCCAGCAGCTTTGTTTTGACTCTCCTGATTACTGCTATGGCATTTGCAAGCTGCGGCACCCCACGACGAACGAGCCCCGTCTCGCAGCCCCTGCGCTGGTGATGCTGAGTCAGCGCTCACGGGCACCTTCCTCCTTGCCCTCCTGGGCACAACTGCCGCTCGCCCCCGCTCCCGTCCTCTAGAAAGACACCCCTGTCCCTAAACCCTGACCACGCCAGGAAGGACAGTGGAAATTACTGCAGCAAAGCATCTTCTTGCCCACTAGAGGGAGGTACCTCCATAATAAGGATTTAATGTACGACAGTACCGGTCAAGGAAAACAGCTCCTCAAGTTCCTAATTTGAGACGTAACACTCATTTTGAACTTTAATTAAATCAACAACTGAACAAATACACTTTGTTGGGACGCTCACACATTAGGTAGCAAATTACTTTTTAAGTTGACTTGTTAAATTTCCCTTAATGCAGATTTTTTTTGTTATTCAACGAGAGCAAGAGCTTTGCTTATGGTTTAATAGATTCACAGGAAATTGTTCTAGAAGAATGATCAAGAAAAATGAAGGTTGGATTTGTATTTCGAGCATAATCTGTATTGTGTTCAACTCTGTTAAAGCACAAATACCATTAACCTTTCAATATGACAACGTTAAATTACTCCAAATAATTGTCACTTCAAATAAAGATGAGTCATATAGAGAGGTCACCTGAGTAACATCATTTATCTCTGCACTGACACACGTAAACTCATCCTTTTTCATTCTTCTTTTTTATATGACACTACAAAGAAACTGTTAGAGGCAAGGGTACCAATCCTTTGTAACATTTAAGCATATCAGTTATTTCATAAGCTTGAATAGATCACACTCACAGCTAGACAGCTGCTATGCAGGAATCCAAGTCCTATATTCCCACAAAGTTTTGGAACTTAAATATGAAAGAACTAAGTCATATGTAGTCACAGCATGTCATTCTTATCTTTTCCTTGCTAAAATCCAGTAGTCTACCAAGAGTCTACAATTTTTAGCATGTTTTAGAAATACATCCACAAAGGTAGTATTGCTATCTCTGTAAACAGTAATCATAACAGCCTCCAGACTTAGCAGTTTATTAGGTATTAAACCCTTACACAATTGTTTTTTACCATTGTGTAAGGGTTTCAAGTTCCTATTTCACTGAAACTCTCCTCTATCACTATTTCAAACGACCATGATCAGATAACAACTTAAGAAGAATTTGATGGAAAATTAAATATAGAACTAAGCTCATTATTTTGAATCAGCCCATATTTAGGCGACATTGCAGGTACCATTCCCAAACACCTTAGCTTTGTAACTCAACTGTTTCCTCAGAGAAAGTATTCTAACTTAATTAGGTAGCAACATACCAATAAAGAAAAAAAAAAAAAAAAAAAAACACCCAGAAACAGGTAACAGATCAATTTTACTGTCCTGGCAGCTTCTGCTACTGCCTGGAAAGCAGAGCTGCCTCATCATGTGCAAGAGGATTAAGAATGGAAATTGGTGAAATTTCTTGATCCTGCCCAAATACACTCAGCTGAGGGGAGACCTCTCTCCTACAAACACTCCCCTCAAAAAAGCTACCACAAGGCTGGATAGAAGAGACTGTGCACACTATGACTCTCACTCCCAAAAGGTGGGATCCATGAGGGCCTTAGTTGCTTGCAAAGACAAAACTATTTCCAGCAAGGAACGTAGAAAACTAAGCCTGCAGTATAAAGGTTTTCAGATTTGCTTGATCTGCATGGCAGACCTGATTAAAAAATGTCATATATTGCATGTATAATTTTTAATTTAACATGAAATAACATTTAACTAAACAGTTTTATGCAAAAAATCCATTTTCATTTTAAAAGGCTCCACTCCCAAACTCAGGTTTTACTGGGAAACCGTCAAACACTGAAATAAACATTATTTCAAAACTGTCTCCGTCACCTCACTTTATCCTTCATAGCCTATGCCCTCAGCTAACATTACAAGCTTTGACTTTACAATGTGGTTTCTACTTCACACCCGCGCAAACTGTTAAGCAAATGACTTGCCTGCACAGCGGACTCTGCCTAATGAGATCTTTGCTTTAGGTTCTGAAAAAATATGATGCTCACTTACCACAGAAGTGTCACTACTGAGTTTTGAGCAGCAGAGCTGTGAATGAATGGTGCATAGTAGATGGAGTTTAAATAGCATAGCTTTCAACCAAAAGAAAAAGGAAAAAAGAGAATTTTGGCCAAATCTAAAAGCTGTAATTAACTAACCTGTTAAAGGATTCCCAATGTAGCCAGTCTATCATTTTACTGAATCTATAATGGAAGTGAAATAGCCCCTATCCAATCAGCAGCACTACCGAAACAAGCACAGAGAATAAGTGGGTGTCCTTTTGCTAGGTATCAAAACCCTGTTGGAAGGGAACATGTTTCTTTGTGAGGATACAATGGAGGTGGTGAAAAGGATGGTGAAAGATTTCAAAAATAGAGTGCAAGAACAATATTTTATTCTGAACAGGACATAAAGGGCTCTTTTCTGTCTGAAGACACACAAGGCTGTGCCTGGCTTACCCTCTCACACTACTCAGACTAGTGCTTCACACTAGAGCTCTCACACTGCTTCAGACTTATGCACAGATTACCCAATGCAAGATGTTATAAATGACATGTTAGACAGCTCAGGGCTTGTGTACCTATTAATTCTTATGTATCCATGTCAATTGTTCTCTTATATTATAACTGAAAGGTAAAATTCGCAGGAGACCTTCAAGTGTGTTTGTACATAAACCCAGAAAAATCTAAGCAGGCAAAACCTTAGGTTTTGTTTAAATAATATCATGCTTAGCAACCTTTCCAAAATATGGTTTGCTTATCAACAGAATGGAGATAATGATAATGAATCATTAGCAACCTGCTCCACATAGATATTTAGCTACCTGGACAAGCAATATTTACTTGTAGCTTTTTAAACACAAAGAATTAAGGTCAGCTAGTAGTAGAGATGACAGATCTTTTTAAAGATTCATTAGTGGCAGACCTATTTTTTGACCTTTTAAATAGAGTTTATTCTTTTTCATCTCAGGTGACTAAACATAAGTAGAGTGGACAGCTGCTAGCCCTGCAATAACTGAGCCTGCAAAATGATTTCCATCGTAACCATCTTTCCCTAGTGATTTTTCAGGCATTCATAACTTTCTGAAATATTAATAAGTGATGAAATTTATTATGCAGTTAGGGCTCAACCTTGCCAATTACCGAGCCCTGGGGCTCTAAGCTGGCACTACAGCTTATATTCGCATGCTCTTCTAGCACAGAATCAAAGCAGCAGAAAATAAGGCTGGAAGGCATCTAACGGGAAGGGCGAGCTCATCCCTTTGCACCTCCACCCATGGAGGGATACTCATATCTAAAGGCATTTGCCTAATTTATTCTTAACAACTACCAGTGACAGATTACTTGGGATTCCTAGCATCCCACCCCAAAACCCTTTCCGTTCCCTACTAGGGCTTCCCTTCTGCCTCATCCGAACCTCACTCTGACAACTTAGACTTGTTACTTTTTCTCCAGTGGGAAGAACAAAAGCTTAAAGCGGACTTAATGCAGCCTTCAAATACCCAAGAGAAGGTTAGTGAGAAGATGGAGCCAGACTCTTTACTGCGGCATGTAGCAGGAGGAGGAGAGAGCATGGTCATGAGTTGGAACAGGGATAGTTCTAGTGTGAGGAAAAGCTGTATTATGAGAATTGATATGCACCAGAAGAGGAGGTTTTTAAAATCTTACTGGACAAAAACCTGAACTAAACTGATCTTAGCACTGTCACAGCTTTGAGAATGAGGTTGCATTAGAGATATCCTGATGCCCCCCCAAGCTTGATTTATTCTGTGACTACATTATTCTTTTTCTCTTTAGGGAGGGCTTTTTCAATTAACCTCCTTTATTTTTTCCTCTCATCTAGGCTAAATATCAACTCCTCCCCTCCGCCATCTTCCATTCAAAAGCTGGCTGGGGTTATTTCTCTCCTCTGGTCTCTCAGGGCATTTCTCATCTCTACAGAGAGGTCATGAAGACAGAGATATTACCAACTGGCAAAGCCAAGGTCTCAGCTGCTCTGTGAGCCTTCATCTGAGGTGGCTTCTCAAATACAACAGAGGACAGCATTATATATGCACAAAAACAATATTTATATATTTTCCTCCTGTAAATAAACATTCTAAAGTTGAGTAACTTTGAGTAAAGTGCATTGTGTCCTTCCTTGTCAGTGTGAGATTTAACCGTAAAAACTAGAGCCATCATGAAAGTCAACCTTTCAGTTCTTCAAATGTCTCCTTTTCCAAATTGTGAGATCATTTTTCTTGCCTGGAGAGGTTGTGCTCCTTTCCACTGCCTAACAGTTCTGAATGAACCGTTTTCCCCCAGAAACCTTCAGGTTGACACCAACCATAAATTATTGTGCCCAGAGATGAACGTATTAGGAATCTGACTGTAGGAACAGAACAGATATGGTTTTGCAGCTTTAAATAATGGGCTTTAAATAATGGGCACCACTTTGACAGTGTTTTATTTTTATAAACAACCGTGTCCCAGTAGAATCTAAAATTGTCCTGATATAAGTCCTCTTTAGGAAAAATACAGAACAAGCAGTTCCAGCCAGTTTCTTATGGGGAAACAAGCAGCCCAAACTGTTAATCTTGTTCCTGGATCTCAGAAAAGCCATAAAGTTATTATTAAATAATAACCAGAACATATAGCACATTTTCCAAGCATCATCTAGAACTGTTTCAGCTGCCTGCACGACACTTTGCTTCCCCTGGTCCCGAGCAGCCTCACAGTCCTGGCACAGGACCCTGCGCTGCCTGGTGTTCCCTCAAGCCCTGGAAACTCCCCACTTTGCTGCATCCTGGGAGGGAAAAAAATGCTACAAGGATTTTTCCCTAGGTAACATTTTGATGCCCTTGATGATTTTAGGGTCATGTGAAGTTGCTGCAATGCTACGGCCCTCCTGTTCTCAGTTTGACAACCTACTCGCTGACTTTGGCAGAACCACTAAACAGACAGAATTGTTTCCCCTTTTTCTCCTGTGCTTTTGCCTTATCCCTCCCCTCACGAGACTAGTCACAAGAAAGTCAGACTCCGCCTGAGGACAGGAAGTTTACAAGTTGTTTCTTTCTCTCTAAATTGCATACTCTCTTATCTTCATGAACACCCATGGCAATATAAGATTCAAAAGCAATATTTACAATGGAGGCACAGAGTGAATCTTTGTTTTGGTATATGTCCTTTTGATTACTTATACAGTTACACCTAATGAAACTTTATGCATTTTTATATCATACTTGGATCTTAATAATGCCATTTATTGTGTTTTCCCTCCGTGTTTTTCCTTTTCATTTCTTTCCGTGCTTTTTTTGAATTTGCTAAAAGTAAGACTGCCTTTGAGTACTGGACATTTATTTCTGTAGCTAGTTCAGAACTCAAATGCACTAGTGATAAATAATTTCTAAGGTGCATGTAATATTTATGCAGGAAATACGAACCTTCATGTCACGTCTGGAAAAATGAAGTGGGGAGGTTCAAACCAATGCAAACTAAATTATCACAAAGTATTACAAACACGTCTCCAAGAACATGGGAATGATGGTTACTGCATTGATATTACTGGGAGGCCTGAAGGCCTCCCTTTTGCAATCCATGAAGACTGAATTTCCTCATATCTTCTCAGTCCATCTCCTTCAACCTATCCCTTTGCAAAATTGTTAGCCCTAAGGAACAAACTGCATCTAGTTCTATCCAAGTGAGTCTATGCTTCCACCTGACAGACTATAGGAACTCATCTGGGTTTTTTTGTTGCCCAGTTGTTTTCTGGGGGGTATGTTTAAGTATATATTTATTATGTTGGGTTGCTCAGTTACTCCTAGGTGAGTTAAATTGTCCATCTTTCAGGGAATAATTTACCTTCACTATCTTCAGGCAATTCCAATTTAGACAGCTGTGCCTTAGAGAGGTTCCCTTTATAATCAATAGTGAAAAACACATACACTTAGAGGGCAAATTATCCTATGTCTAGTAGTCCGATTTAGAAAAAGATGAATCGTATCCTAGATTCCACTGACTGTCTATAAGGGGAGATTTTCTAGACATTTACTTTTGGCCAGATCAATCCTGTAATTTGAACGATATCATATAATAATAATAATAATTATTATTATTATTACTCTATGACCTAATATGAGAGAGTGTCATTAACTTATATGTGCTTATTAAGGTCTGTAATATTATTAGCTTTTTACAGCAGAGAGGGAAGCCGAAGCATATGAAGCAGAGCTGGGAACAGGGCCAAGGGCTCCCAAGTCCCTCCACTCTTCTCTTTAGCTAGATGTGTTAAGAACTCCCCTCTCTCATATAGGAAAGCATAGTGGCTGATCCTAAAAAATGGAATTTGTACAGGTTCTGGAGCAGCTAAGACTTACAGTCAATGGGTAACAAAATAAAGTTCAAAGACCAAGGTGCAAGCCTGGATTGTGGGAGAGATTATTCGCCTACCCACAGGTTCCCTCTGTGTTCATAGGTGCATTACTTGGGACTAAAACGCCCCCCCAAAATAAACCAGTTCAGGATGGGAGCTTTCACTCACACCCAAACTGCCGGGCTCTGTGATGGACTCCTTCCTGCCTGGTGGAGAAGCACTCAGGTGAAAACTTAGGTGATGGGGGAAAAGAAGAGGAATAAGAACTTATTTTATCAAGTTTGAACTCGCACTCAGGACTAGCTACAGCCAGGCTGACTTTCCCTCAGTCCTCCAAAGATATCCCTGCAAATCTAGTAAACTATTTACACCTCACATCTAAGTGCTGTTCTGCTCCCCTTTTGCCACAAAAGTCTCATAGCAGGAATAGTACTAACACATCAGACAAAGCACGATGCAAGAAAGGTCTGTCACAGAAAGAGGACAAGGACTAAGCAGGAGTAAAGGGAGTGTGACACGTGCTGGCTACAGTAATCTGTAGGTTATAAATGACTTGAGCTCATACTCAGTTACAGCTATCAAAGGCAGTATAGACAAACCATTCATACTTTAGTTTACTGTCTATAGCATATTCTACGGGTGTGAGGATGACAATAATGACAGATAATGAGGCTTTCAGATAGGATGATGAACAGATGATCTATCTGCTTGTCAAATTTGTAGATGACAATCCGTAAAGGCCTAGAGTGTGCTGAAGGACAAATTCAGAATTCAGAACATCCTTAAAAGGCACCGATGAAAATCAGCCCTTATTATTATTATTAGTTATTGCACTTAAACAGATCACATCAGCTGCGCAAGAACTAGCTAGACCTAGGACTCCTATAGAAGATACTAGATCACAAGCTGAACAGGAGTCCACATTCCAGTCAATGTGATCAAGTTTTCAAGGGAAAAAATGAGAGGAGGAGGAAGGGTACTAAACTCAGCAGTAATCCTTCTATTCTACTCTTCATTTGGCTGAACATCCGCTGGAGTGCTGTGTTTGGTTTCAGGATTAATTTTCACTCTTGGAGACAGTGAGTGACAAAAGCCCTGAGGATGATTAGAAAATATGACCTAGGAAAGAAGCAAAATCATTTTTTTCCTGAAGAAAGGAAGATCCAGAAGGCAATACGATAATAGTGGTCAAATATCTAAAAGTTTGGCACAAAGAAGAATGGAATAGCCTATTCTCCATATTCATGACAGAGAGAACAAGAAATTAAAGACCTGAGATGAAACAAAAATTAAGCTTAAGACAGACATTTTTATGCTAAAAACACTAAAGTATTAGAACAAATGGCTTTGACAGGATTGGGATCTTTATCATGGAGAGCCTTTAAGAGACAGTCAGGAATGTTGTGGTTGAGGAACAGACTCTATAACTTGCTCTATAACTCTTTTTTTCTGGTTTATTTTCCTACAGTTTTGTGTGCAAGTGGCTGATGCTGAAGGAACCAAATGCTTTTGTAGCATACCAAAAATAGCAGATAAATTATCAGAGCACCAAAGAGTTTGCATTTTCATGGACCGCAGGTTAATTCAGCCAGCTAGAACATCATGAAGAACTGAAAAGAAAAGCAGCAGAATATGTTAACTAAAGAAGCAATACTCTCAAAACAGCTTGAATGTCAGAATTAGACATTCAATTCCAGTTAGTGGAATGTTAGAAAATAACCATTCTTCATCAGGGAAATCCACAGAACTCCTCACATTAATTAAAACATATTGCAGTGTCATTTGGAGGAGAAGACTGTAGCCAGAGACATGATCTGTTAATCTAGTTAAGAGTCTGAGCAAAGTATGGAAGCAGCAATAACTATTTTGATTTGGTGGTCTAGAACTGCACTAGAGGAAAATTTTGGAGCAAATGTTATTAGCTAGGTCCTGAATTTAGCAACAAAGAAAACAATCCCTTACTCTTAAGATAAGACAGGGAGCATTTCTATTCTTTCTCCTTCCTTTTTTTCCAGTCTTTCCAGTCCAGTTTACTTTCATATTGCCTAAGCCTGATTACTTCTGAGAAGTAATACCGATGATGAATCTGAACAGGATGGCCGGGAGGTAGTAAAACAACATCAAGAAAAACAAGACAAAAATTAGTGAATTATAAAAGCTACAGAATAAGAGTTGAATATTTAGTGAAAAAATAAGGTATAATTTAATGGCAAACTAGAAATTGGAAGGAAAAACAACAACAATAACACACACACAAAACCAAACAAACAGAAAACAAAATAACAGAAAAAAAAAAAAAAGAAGAAATGATTTAATCCTTTGGCTAATGCAAATAAGACAGTCATGGGAAGCAAGGACTTTGAAATGCTGGCACTTCAAAAGTACAGGCACTGACAAGGAAAGAGGAGTTAATAACTAATTCAACCTTGAGTGACAAGTGAAAATTATGCTATCTGACAAGAAGAGTGAATGAAAACATCTAGATTCTGCATCTTTTTGATCTAGATATATTCTGATGGCAAGATTATGAGAAAAAAATTCTTCAGCAATATTTGGAAACCATTGAGATGGCTTATTTAAGACACTAAACAGTCCTCATGAAGAAGTGAATTCTCTTTTTTTCTGGGAAAAAGTATTAAAAGAGAAGATCAGTCTTTAGGGAAGGAGTTGAAGTGGCTGTAATACAAGGGGCCTGATTCTCTTTTTGGCTAGTGGAGCAAAGATGTGGAAGAAGATGATCAAGAAGGGAGGAGGAGCCATGGCTCAGGTAACTGGCTAGAAAACAGATGCAGAACATCACAATGTTAATGGTTTGCCCATATGTTAATCACTCAATCCAGTAAAAGACCTAAAATCTTCAAAATCTAAACTGCATTCAATAGTCAAAGCAAAAGCTAAACCCAGAGTTTGGCACCTACTGTTTTTGTATAAGACAAGAGAAACCAGAAGTCTCCAAAAAACAGAGATCCAAAAAAGCCACTGGCAGGGAGCCCCCTGAGCCCAGCCAGCAGTGAGGATAATGAAACACAGGAGCGCATATGAGCTGCTCAGTACCTAAGCAAGGGCTCCTTTCCCTAGTCAGGAGCAAGACACCAGTCTCCTAATGAAGGAAGAGCCTGTAGGAGCTCTTTTGGAAAACTGATCAGCACTCCTGTTCAAATTGAGCTTGTGCAATTTTTACATCCTCCAACAAAGCAGAGAGTGTGCCCAAGGGGACTTGACCTGAACCCTAGCAGAATGCTCTAACCTCTGCCTATGGTTTAAAAAAAACCCCCAAACAAAACAAAAACCAGCAAGAGCAAAGCTTACCCTGACATTAGGGCATCTCTGTGGGAAGAGAGAGCCGAGGCAGGCAGACAAGTCTCTCCTCCTTTCACAGGCAAATGCCCCAGCTACTGGGCTGCTATGAAAAAATAAAACTGTTACCCACTGCTGCTCCAGCCTCAGACAGACAATGCATGGCTGCTTTTCAGAAAGATCCAAATACAGATTCCTATACATCTAAATAGAGCAGTTCAAAAAATTTCTTTGGTAAAGGTAGATAACTTGGTTTGGGTCCCTTAGATTTTTTTCAGTGTAGATATTTAGAGCCTCTGAGCTGTCTATTAGGAAAGCTTCTGATACATGCTGCCCTCCCTACCCTCTCTGCAATGGGTGAAAAACACTGAACCATCACAGACCACAGCTGTGGCAGGGAACATGCTAACAATAAGCAGGATGGATCTCGAGTTTGAAAAATCCCTTCTGGAAGTCAGGGACGCCTCTTCAGATGCTTGCATACGAGGAGGGACTGCTGTAGACCTTTGCACAGCCTGCATGATTTTTTGATTTTGAGTAAAAAATGAAGAGAAAATGTACGCCTAATGAAGTTAGGACTAGATTGCTGCTAGGAGAGGAAAGAGGAAGAGGCCTGGACCACAGTTTTAGACTTGGGTGCATTAAATATCGCTGCTCCATTCAAAAAATGGGATTTTGTCCACTTTCCAAGGCTCTTATGAGACTAACTACAGGGCTGTGAAGCAATCAGATTCTTCAGTAAGTTGCTATCAGCTCCTCTGGGGACCCTCTGCCTCTCGGATCCTCCAGGAACTGCCGACGTGCAGAGCTCTTCCTCAGGCTCCCTCTATCAGGCTGTTGCTCAGCCACAGCGCAGCCCTCAGAGGCTTGCTCGTTCCAGATGTCAACATGCAGTTAATCCTTGTGCGGGCAGAAGGCCAGACGTACAAATATCCATATGTAATTACCATTCTCTCATGGCTAAACACCAGTTGATGCTCAGTGCCCATTTATCTTGGAAATTCTTTATAGCTTGGATTTCTGCCTCCTGCCTGTCTGATCAAGAACTATCTGATTTTGTGACAACATTTTAATGACTATTTCTGTATGAAGTGAAGCATGCAATTATTTTGCTAATGCCACCTTTTAAGTGATATTTACTTGCAAACAGACAGTGCTTTATGAACCAGGACAGTATGCCCAATATTCATGTTGGAATACAAATTTGTTTCTTTTCCTTCAGTTTTCACGGCTTCCAGTATACTAGGAAGTGAAGAACTGGAGAGCCCTCCTGTGGCTAATTTAACAGCTGTGGTATCATCACACAGATGTTACGTACAGCAGTAAAGACTATGCGCCATGCAAGTTCTGTTTACCTCCTTAACTCAGGTCTCACCTTCTTTAATTTTGGTTGGTGTAACAAGACTCAAGTTTGTTTTCCAGTCAGTTATATCTCAAATGCTTCATTTTTTTTCCCTCTCCCCTCTTCTCCCCTTATGCAAAATGAACAAGTCATTTCTCATGATATGTCTGTGCTTCATTTCCCTGCTTTGACAATAGGAATGTAAATTATAAAGTAACCTTCTCTGTAACATTTCTCTTGTGGGTTGTAGGACAGAAGAGAAGCACATGGAGGATTTATTATGCAAAATCATCTAATTCTTTCCAAACATCCTCACCCTCAGAAGATGTATTTGCAATTCACAAAAACAGTTCAAAACTGGTAAGCTATGAACTGTGTGTACACACACACACACACACACAGAGCTTGTTGCATCATCAAAGGAAAAAGGCAAAGACAAATTGGAGAGATTATTCACATTATCTTGTGAACTAGAAATCTCTCCAGAGCTGACTGAAGTCATCTGACATCTTAGTGATTATCCCCTACAGTCTGTATGAACTTCTCAGTGGCACTGCAGAGATCAGTCAAACCATTTGTAGCCCATTTTTGATTTAAAAGGAATTATTCATGCCTTTTATACTTTCAGTATCAAATGAATGAGTTCTGAGGTCAAGAAAGTGAATCAAGCTAGCTCTAATGGTCTCTTATTTCTATTCACTATTTAATTCAGAGGTAATGTGTCTTGTACTTAAAATCCCAATAGTATCAAGAGAACTTAGTCTTACATAGTTTCTTGACTGGGTGTTTAGTCACTAATTACTGTGCAGGTACCAAGACACAGACTAAATTGCACCTCGAAGAACAAAGTCCTTAAGCCTGTTCAAATGCATCTATTTTCTGAAAAAAAATATAGATATCACTCTCATCTCCTCTTCCTCCATTCGCACTTGCTGTTGTTATTTTTGTTCCCTTCCTCATTACTCTTATTTTAATCTAGTACAAGCAAATGCTGCAGGGCAGGTGATGCATCCTACAGATGAGGGAAATTGGATTTTGATGGAGACAAGGGTAGAAAACAAAGATTCATTCAGTCACTTCATTTGTCTTTTTCCTCTGGTGATTTTTTTTCTCCCGTAATACAGAGGCACTGTGATGGAAGAAAAAGCTGCCAGAATACCAGCCAGTGATACAATTTTTGTTGTTCCTAGGTGGCAAGGCAGTCAACAGAAACACACTACACAATTTTATGAGTGAAAACTGAGTACTCTGCAAAACTCCTAATCAAGGTGTTTGAAATGCAGTAGAGATCTAGAAGCAAAGTGCACTGGTTTTGTACATCTGATATATGGTTTATGCAGAAGAAAAAAAAAAAAAAACCTTGAATGAAGAAAAAATATCATGAAACAGCATATCTGGAGGCTCCACACATGCCAGTTCTCTGAATGAGCACAAATAAAACAGACCTTGACCAGACTGAGACCAAGTTGTCAGTCTCAAAACTCCCTATTTTAAAGCAAAATATTACCTTACTTCTACAGTTTGTCTTTACTAATTTACTGAAAGCACAGAGTAGCATCATGAATTCTGCTAAATGCAAGAGTCTGAAAAAATACGTGCTTACCTAAGCAACTGAAGTACACTCCATTGCTCTGAAGCCTTTGCATTGCCTCCAGCCACATTGCCCTTTGGAAGAGGCTAGCGAACTTACAGGGGTCTATCTTTTACTTCCTTCTCCCTTTCTCTGCTGCTACTCCTCTAAATGCTAATCCTCTAAATGCTCCCACATTACAGATTTAACTGGGTAGATGTGTCTTTGAGCAATGGCTACTCAATTTAAACAGTAATAAAGAGTCTTTAAACTGTTCCATCATATAGCTTGAATGAAAAGGGACAGTGAGATGAAGTTGTTGCTCATCCTTACTTTCTACGTATTACTTTGCACAAAATACATCTTTGCACAGCTTGTGGGCAAAAAAAAAAAAAAAAAAAAAAAGCTTATTCTTTTACCATCAATAGTTTCTGTATTCTTTTTTCAGCATCAGAAAAGTTCTTTAGACTTCTTTATATTATACCCTGATTTTTTTAGAGGATATGACTTTTTGCAAAGCTATGGTGACTGGCATTAAGAACACCGGATTGCCTTCTAAAGGGGAGATTTTGGCCCAAAGTATTTTAGTGATAGTAGATTTTAGGATTTACTCAGACCTATTTTCAGGCCTCATCTTACATTCTTTTCTTCACAATAACCTGATTTCAATAAGAAATGACATTTGAGAACAAGTTTTCTTCACATTTCTTATTCTACTTCCCTGTCAGTCCTCTTGGGCAGAGGTGGCAGACAGGTTTGAAACCTGCAAGACAAAGTTAAATCTTTTAGAGAAAGCAGCAGTTCGTATGCATGCCTGGAGACCTATGGGTCAGGACACTTCAGTAAGCCACCACCCACCTGTTTAAGTATTTAAAGCAGAAGACTTGTTCACAGTCATACTACTTATAATGCAAAAAAAGACTGTTTAGCTGAGATAGTGCACTATGACATTCCTTTAATGTGTTTTTTTTTTCTGTGACAAGCTTTTTCCACAATGAAGAGCCATGTTTAGTAATAACCTATTCTAACCATGTTTAGAAATATTACACGCTTTTCCTGCTCCAGTTAGAAGACATGTTGGAGTTTATGTGTTCTGGCTACAGAAAACAGGCACAGTCTCAGGTCTAGAAAAACTAGAAATATGCATGTATACACACACACATCTTGAACACCTAGGAGCTTGTGAATACTCTGCTTCAGAACAATCTGAATGTTGATTTCAGTTGCCCACAGTGAAGAGCAGGAATCACACTCAAAATGAGGCAGAAGGATTGTGGCTTGGTTTTGTGTGCTGAAGGTAACATCTCACAGGTTAAAGGCCAACAGTCATGAAGTCTAGAGATCTTAAAAAAATCTGAGAGTTCATCTGAAACAAAGTGCAATTCAACTCAGGAAGATAGATCAGAAGGTTAGAAGGAAGTTTCTACTAGCTTAGAAGAGATCCCTATTGGAAATGGAAAGTTATTTAGCTTCCTCAGATCACAGGAACAAGATTTTGAAATTTAGGAACCACTTTCTATTTCATACATTTTAATGCAACAGACAATTACAGATTTGGTATTGTAATACTTGGAAATACTCATAACTCTTACCATTTCTAAATATACATATAATCTTCTGTACCTGTTCGCTTTAATTCCTCCATTTAATCTTTAAAATCAATTCAACTTTGATGTTTTTATTATTTGGCTGTCATTTTAGTAATTCAGATCTTCAAAGGTAAGAACACATTAGCCATTCAAAGCCAAAAATCAAATAAAGCAACACTCCCTACTCTCTAATCAGAGCTTTCATCTACACATTTATGATCTCAGGAAGCAGACAAATTAGCCCTAATTGCCTCTAATTTAGCATGGCCACTCAAATAGGATATAAGATCACATTTTATCATACTGTAGATATTTTAATCACTAATGTACAAAGACTGGAGAGTTTGCTGGACACCAAAAGAAGCCTTTTTGAACCCATGGAATTCAAGCTCCAGTAAAAATTCCACGTAAAAAACATGACTGATCTCTTTAAATTTACAAACTTCAGACAAAACGTATTCTTATCTATGTTTGACCTGTCTGTGGAAGCCTGTGAAGTTTTGGGTCTATTTGAAACTGTTCACTTGAAATAGTTAGCTAACATTTAGGTATTAAACCACAGGTGGCCTAACGTGGTCACAGTTCCTTCGATATTTTGCAGCTTTACATGAGAAGATCCTTTGCCCTGAGATTTTAATGTGTATCATGAATCAAAAGCAACTCTGCCTCAGTGTAAGATAGGAATTGTCTTAGGATTTTGCTTAGCATATTTCGATCTTGATTTTTCTACACCAAGTAAAATAGTCATCATTTCCACAGTCTTAACCTCTTGCTTACTTGCCTACCAGCTCACATCTGCTCATGATGTCTTTCACTAGAAGGGAGATGATCAAATGCAGTTATATACTTCTAAAGATTGTTCTCTCAAATCTTTAATGCTTTTTGTTTAGCAATGTTGGTTCTTCTCAGAGGTCCCACAAAGGCAATAACAATCAGAAATGTTCCTGACTACAAACTAGAGGGAGAGCAGATGTTGCACATTTATCTTGTCCAACTTTTCTGCTTTAAAGTAAACTTTGTAATCAGAAACCCTTGAACTGGAAAACCTATTTCTAAAAGTTACATGTAACCAGAGAATGTGGATATCATGCAACCTCTGTATATAATGAGCGTTCAAAATTGGAGTCTTTTTATGACTGGAAATTTTGGGAAAAATCTACAGACTGAGTATTATTCACAACAGTTATTTGGCAAGTAAATTTGGATGATGGAAGTGCCGAAAAGCAAAAAAGTTACAGTTGTTAGTTATTGGCTATAAGTAATTTTCCTCCTCTCCGCAAAGGAGCTCAATCCATTCACCAGTATTTGTTAAGGACATTTTCAGCAATATAACCCAGCAGGTCAGTGCCCCATTCTGCAGGGATCTAATTCTTTCACATCTCTCCTGGGTAGTCCAGCTGCTTCAGAGTACCACATGCAAGCACGAGAAACAAACTTGTTCTGCGCTGGACATCTGGATTGATAATTTGTCCTTCTCTTCTACGGTGAGGAGAGACCCCTAGCACGTGCATAATTTGGATTTTTTTCTTCAAACCAAGAAATTTCTTCTCTCTCTCCTCTCCCTTCAAAGAGAAGAGAGTGTGTAGCTCAAGATGGCTTTTACTTCCCCCCTTCCAAAAAAGGCAAAACAAAACTAAACACAAACTGGGGGGAGAAAATGACAAAAATGCAAAATAAGCTACAGAAGTGCTTTCAGAAGCAATTTTGCTGTCAAGCTCAGTAAAGATATATTCAGGCATAATCCCAGAGACATTTCAAGGCACTCCTCAAACATTTTCCTTTGGAGACCTTTGTGCCCTTTGACTCTCCAAGCATGAGCAGTCCTCATCAGTGTGAAATTTTGATGTTTGTTAATAAATACCCCATCAGTGGTGGATATCTTTATATATAAAGTTTCACATTCTGGCATTTCATTGTCCTACCTGAATCTACACCTCCTCAGCTTCCATTCTGGAAAAAATTATCAACATTTTAAACAAAACAAACAACAAAAGAAAACAAATATACATTAGAACCAAAAACAATTGAAGCATTCCAGCACTGTAAAAGCCAATCTTTAGAAACACAAAGCCACCAGCTTGATATCTCATTTGACAGGAGCTTCCAAGAGCTTCCCAGGGGAAGGAGGCCCTGCAGCCCTGGTTCTGCAGCAGCCAAGCTGATTCCAAATGGGAACATTAGGTATTTGTGTGAACACCAGACAAAGCAGAGTAAGGTAGAATAGCTCCTCAGTATTAAGTCACAGATCCTCTGAACTAGTTTTCGGCAAATGGGTTCTGAGAGAGTACTTATATATACATATATATATATTATATATAAAATGAGGGGTGCAAATAGTGCATGGCAAATGTACATATATACATATATGCCATGCAGAGGACAAATACTATATATATTTGCCATGCACTATTTGCACCCCTCATTCAGGTATGCCAAGGCTTAACTGGTTGTAGTTTTGCCCGAAGAGATTTTTTTCTGAGCTGTATGCAGCAACACCAGCAAGAATAACAGAAGGAACATTCTTTCGTGTAGAATACTGAAACTGCTAGAATAACAGATAAAAGTATTCAGTAGTTCAGCCTTGGACAGATGATTTGGATCTCTAATTGTGGCTTGATATCTCTGGGAAGAAAACAAGACAGATCAGCCAAACCAGCCTTTTGGACAGTTATATCTCTGAAAAGCAATATATCAAAAGAGAAAAAGTGTCTCTCGGATGGAGAACAGCTCATAATGGATGGATAGGTTCTCCATTCCCTCGCCTCCCCCAGCCCTCAAATGAATTGCCAGGTGCAGGTTTCCATTCGGGGAATTCTTGGCTTGCAAGAAAGATCTCGGGGTGACTAAGTAAGAGTTTCCCTGGAACGGGGAATGCTGGGGAAAGGGATGAGAGAAATAGCAATCTTGAGGCTCGCAGCTCAGCCTCTCTCTTCTGGAGCCTAGCAGAGAGCAAACAGGAAGCAAAGGCAAACGTCAGAACTCCTTCCAAATGTTGCTTCCCACCTTAAGGAAAGGAACAAAAGAGTTCAGTGGTACTATGGTCTGTCCAAACTAAGGAACGAGTAAGAATCTTATTTTTTCCCAGCTTTTAAAGGAATTTACAGTATTGTTTTAAAAAGTAATCCTCTAAGAAAAGCCTGGATGCTTCTTTAGGGAGAAATAAGATCTTTTGATTCCAAATTATCCTGAGAATGCTGGGTATTTTGGAAGTAGGCTTTCTTGCTAGACTCCTTTTAGAAGAGTGGCTTTAAATCAGACATAGTACTTAACCACTTGATTCCCAGCTTGTTTTTAAACCAAGTTGAAGAAAGATTAATATTCAGAATTTTTATTAATGAATTAGAAGAGACAAATTTGCCTTGCCATCTAAGCTGTTTTGCATGGGGCGGCCCTTGAAATATATTGAGCATAACTTAGATATAATTTTGTTCTCATATTTCTTGCAGTTTTCTCTCTCTAGCGCTAGCATCATTGCTCTAGCACAGAGGATATGCTCCACAGGCTGCTTTGCTGCACGTCAGAGAGATTCACTTTCCTGTATTATTCTGTTCACTTCTTTGTGCGTGGAAACACCCCAGGACCAAACACAGGGCCATGTCACGCTGACCCCTCCAGTCCCATCCCAGCCTGCCTTCAGGTGCTCGCCCTTAACCTTCCTCTGAGGGCTGGGCCAGCTCTCATATCTCATCACCTGATCCTGCTGAAAATTAATGATTTTAGCTGTGTTTGCATACTAATCCACTGGCCTGTACCAGTATTTAAGATGTACTATGAAGGATCACATCCCCAAGTACCTTTTCAGGATGTGGTGTGTTTGTTTTATATAAAATAGATAACTGTCTGCCTGACAATATCTTCTTTCCATCTGCATCTCTGCTAAGCTGCAGTAACCGACTTTCCTATCCCGGTGATTGTGGAGAAGTTGTGGCTGTGGCTGACATAAACTACATATATTAATGCCACAGATGAGCTAAGTGACTAAAACCAGCAGTGTCTATACTCCATTATCTCAATTGTATTAATCAAGATAATTTATACCTTCCATGACTCTTTGGCAATAAAGCATAAAATGCTAAAGAGCTACATGCAAGGTAAGGATGAACTTGACTGTATTTCAAGGTTAAAGAAAAGCAATAGAAATATAAATCATTTCTTCAAATAAGCTTAATGTATTATAAAATAAATGAAATAGGCGCTTTCAGCTCTCTGTATGCTCTCTTGTCACAAGTAGGGAGAGAAAAAAAAAATCTGAATTTTCTTCAAATATTTTAAGATGTGCAAAGCACTAAAGGGTTATTTGAAGAACTATTCTTTGGTCAGAATGTGCCAAAGCCATATGTGTAACTACACATGTGCAGGCCTTGTCTTTATCTTTTAAGAAAAAACAAACAACATTTCTTAAACTGGATCGTAGGAGAGCTTTCCTTATGTATTGGCATGATTTTAGTTTTCTATCAAAGACCATATGATAAATAGATTGCCTTCGCCTAACAAGAATGGTTTAGCTAAAAAAAAGAGAGCATAATAGAAAGATAATTTGATTTTTATAATATTTAAACTTCAGTTGAACATATTCAAACCTCATTATGGTATCTGAATGCTTGTAAAGGGGTTGTACATACTTTCCCCCCTACACATCCCCCATGCCTTTTCTCTCTTCTCCTGGGTGGTCTAAAAGCTCTCCTCACGAATTTTCACCTAGCCCTTACAGACACTCTCAGGAGAACGAGACTAGCAAGTCCGGGGTGAACTGGGGCTTCCAAGTGATTGCTTGGGAAACCCTCAGGTAAGAGCTATGCAAAAAAGAAAGGAAACTCAGAAATAGTAATCTATGAAGTTTAGTTCTAGTGAAGGCTTTTGCTCTACATAATAAATTATGTATTTAAACTATCTTCTACTAGCATTAAAGATGAAAAATACTAGAACCACAGCATTTCCTTGTGTTTCTATAGAGTATTAGAAATTCTACCCAGTAGAATAGGAGATAAGAAAGTAAAGTGTCTTGGAGAGAATGAGGATCTTGAAACAGAGGTTGATAAAAAACAGGCTATTGGTTTTAAAGGAACATAAGGTCAAAAGTTGTGTTTTGGAAGATGCTGCATTTTAACAATAGGCTGAAGGACTAGTAAGATCAAGGAGGAAAAGCTGCAGAGCTGAATTATGAGGATAAGGAGAGAGAAGGCATATAGTTAAGTGAACACATATTTAGTAGCTGATAAGCCAGTGAGCAGTAGCACACTCAAAAAGATAGGTTTTAGAGTCTTAAGTCATTTGATTAAGAATTTCTACCATGAAAAGTTTCCCTGGATCTCTCTGAGAAATAGCCGATGACTATCACTAGAGATATTTGTGACAGAAATATTAAGATCGGTATGAACAAAGTGTGCATGGAAATAGGAGTGTGAACAACTGATGTGTAGTAATTACTGCAGAGCACCATGAGAGTGATTTTATTCAGATGAGCAGAGAGCAAAAAAAGTAAGTCAATATAATGATTAGGTAACAAGATCATGAAGAAAAGGCTGGGAAAATGTAAGAAACAAATTAAAAAGTCACAAGTTTTCCTAGAAGGGGTGGGCAAAACAGTAAGAAAGAATTCCAAACACCTTCCACACTTAACAGACATAAAAAAAAAAAAAAAAAACGCTTTGTTGCTGCCATTCAAAGAGAATGCGAGATACCCGAGGACTTGATAGCCAGCATCCCTGCTCCTGGTCAGACCACACAGGAACACTCATCACACTGCTATATACCATAGGGGCTACAGTGCAGGCGTACCCCATCACATCTAGGTGTCTGCATCTCCTTTCTGTGCTCCTTAAGGACCAACATGACCCATCCAACCATGGGGGAAGAAGGTAACAGCAGGCACTTAGTGAAGTTCAGTGGCACAACTGTGCCACATCAGGGAAACAAGTAAAGAATCTTTTTGTATCACCGGCTGTCCATCAGCACTTCAAAACATTTTGTTCCCTTTACCAAACCAAAATACAGTGAATCCTGTTTGCAGAGTATTAAATTCAGCATGGAGCTGTGAGTAGAACCATAAAGGAAACGACTTCACAGTGGTTAAAAATTACCCAGTTATAACTGTGCAGTCCTTTATCTGGCAGTAGAGTTACCACCTTAATGCCACTGCAGCAATTCCAGCAAGTTTTATCCACTTTGAGTAGTGCTCCATAAAAGGTCGTTGCAAGTTCTTAAACAATAAATGAATGCAACTGGAGGGAGGAGAGGAGGAAAAAAAAATCATCTAACCTAATTATCACTTAAGCACTATTGTAAGGGGATTTCCAAATCACACCTAACAATGCACTGAAATGGATTTTATAGGCCAACCTGAAGTTGAAATAGCACAGGAAGCTATGACTGGGAAATAAAACCCCTACACTGCAGCACAGCTCCAGAGTGTTTTGAAGCCAATTGGTGTTCACAGAGAGAGCGTTTGCAACTGGGCCATAGTAGACCAAGATCATAACCTATGCTCATAGAGCGCTATGGCCAATTGTTCTGACTTTTTAGGTGTGACAACGGTAACTCTGCACCAAGTATAGCTGAATGCATTTCCAAGCTTTCAAAACACTTGAAATTAAAGTCTTGATGTTATATTACATGCTCTTGTTATTTTATAGAGATGATTGTCCTTTTGCTTTATAGTGAGTATAAAATCTTCCAGAGTTTGCTTCTGCCATGACTCACAAGTTGTATCTAAATTGCATTTCAGGACTCTGATTATTTATCCCTACACAGCTAAATCTCACTGCCTTCAGATAAGCTACATCCAGTATTTGCAGCTTAGCCTCAAGTTTCCTCACCTTCTGCATTTAATTTCCTTTTGAGCATTTGTACACCTCTAGCAGCACACTAGCCATTCTACAGGCAAACATGAGGGGAGAGTCAGGTGTTTCTTAATGGCCTGACATCTGGGCAGTCACTTCTGCATGCTCTAGGTAAACACTAATTTTGACCATTATGGCTAAGTAGTAATTTATCTCCTGCTTACACTACCACAGTAAGACTCATACTCTGAATGAGAAACACAAGCATGTGATATTGCTCATACCTTGCTAGTTTAATGAGCAAGTGAAGATTTTTTTTCTCCTTTCCCTAAATTTAGTCTTGTGGGATATATTTGCATACCCTGAGCTAGACTGCCATCACAGCTGGCATGACTTTCTTGGCTTCAGTAGAGTAACGTGTGCCAACTGAGCAACCAGCTCAAGTGACTGGCCATGCTGATATGTAAGACACAGCTGTACCCTTATCACACCACAACAAACAAACCCACAAACCCACACAACTTAAGTCAGTGGTAAGTATTCAAAATAAGTCTGTCTTCCTCAAAAGAAGAAAAAAAAGAAGTGGTAATTCATCAACTTGTTTGGTATATGCAGCAGGGATAAAACAAAATCAACAATTTATTGTTGCAAATCCTCCTCTTTACAAGTGTTGTAAGAGTTGAGTTACAACACTTAAATAAGGATATAATTAATGGAGTTATTTTCTAGATCTGTGTATTCTAAGCACATATTATAAAGTTGAGACAGGAATGAAGCACTTTTTGCTCTTCAGAAGTGGTAATATCTTGCATGAGAGTGTGAAGATACTGCATTTCCTTCACAACCCCAAATTTACTATACACGTTATTTTCTTTCCCTCCATAAAGAAAACAAGCAAATATGAACTAGACTGGGAAGGTGGGGAGAAAGGGTGAGCAGAGAGGAGGAGAAGCAGCTCTCTGTCACCTATGATGCTATAAAAGACATAAACCCATCTTCAGCAATGATTTAGGTTAAACCAGAGACACTCCTCCCAAACTTTTTAAAATTATTTATTGAAATAAGGCTACTAGAGCTCTAGCTAAGCATTGCAAGGTTGGGAGGAACAGTGCTAACTGCATTTTGGGTACCACAGTAAAGCCCTCCAATTTTGCTAGTTCTCAGTCTTCCCTGGGATCACCCAGAAATGTAACTGGTTTTGTTAGAAACAGCACCTTAGAGTGCTGCTGTTTGCAGTTTATTCAAGTGCTCCCCTAATATTTTCTCTTGCATCTTTCTTCCTTTATATAACAAAGTTTTCTTCCTTTCCCAGAACTCAGGAGTATCCTCTCAATTTAGCTTATGAAAGTGCAAGGAGAGTGTGTTCTTAGACAATTCTCAGCTCAGGTCATTTTCTCTTGTTCCATTTTCTATAAGAACTACTTTGAAATACAGCTAATGGCACATAGGTCAGTTAGCCCTGCCACAGAGCAAGAGAAAATTCCTATTGAGACATTTCATCCCCCAACCAACCAACCCTCCAACTTCACCCCCACCAACTTCCCCAATCCCCCAAAAACCAAACAAAAACAAGAAAAAAAACAAAAAACAAAAACTATGGACACATACACGCACACACATGCTCACACACACACACACTTGTAAGCCAGTCTCTACACACAGAAAGCAGAGGGAAGCACACAAGACAACTAGGTTCCGACAATAAAAGTTTTTTCCATAAAACTTACTAAAATACAAATGTGTATATGTACATATAAGATTTGCTGGAGATTAGTGGCTTCATTCAGACTGTAGCCTTGGTAGGAAATTTGGAGTGGGAGTACGCACTCAAATGCAGTTTTACAATACAGTGATACTGTAAGATTTTACATTGCATTTACATTATTCTACGCTCAAACCTGAAGCATCCTAATTCCCATTTTACTGAGAAATTGGGTATTTTCCTTATGCTAAACAGACAGGAACTAAAGACTAAATGCTCCTCAAATTATGAGCAATAAAGAGTTAAACAATCTTCAGCACAGTAAGTGTTTGCAGAGTGCAGCAGCTACCTACCAGACAGGATGAAGTAGTCACAAACCAAAATATCCACCACATAAATAAAATCATCTCACTGAAATATGTAGGTAAATATACTTAAAATAAAAACCCAACACACACACACACACAGATAGAAAACCCTCCCCAAGCAAAATAAAAACTCCTTTCTAAAAGAAGGCACGTTCCTGGAAAATTTCCTAGAGGACACAAGCAATAAAGTAACAGTACATGACTTGCATGTCTATTAAGAACATGCTCTCCCTTGTTCTTTTGCCCAGCATGCCTCCGAGATTGGCCCAAGGGAACACACATCAAGTCTTGTGGCAGGCTATGGTTACGGTCTCCAAAAGATGCTTAGATTCAGTGACCCAAGAAGAGACATGCAGCAGGAAACATCAGTTTGTATCCTGCATCCATCAGGACAGACCTTGAATTTTTAAATCCCATATCTCTTAAAGAGATATGCAAGTCCTTTGATGAAAGGGAGGGACTTACAAGTACAAAGAGCATTGCATGACACTATAGATTTAGTTTCTGTCATGCTCCGATGATCAACAAATCCTGACACTGTGCTATAAACAATTCCCAGCCGATAACATAACCTTGTGGGTTCTAGCTAAGACCAGAGTTTGACTTCTTACATCCAGGTGAATGCTTGAACTGCTGCACTGTTTCCAGGGAAGGCTCCATCCATCTCCAGCTGTTGTTTGGAAGCTGTGCTAAGTTCTTGAAGAGAGGGGGAGAACAAACCTCCTGCAGAAGACTCAAAACTATGGATAGTGAAGGAAAGGAAGTATGGGGTGCTTTCGTATTGCAAGTCCAGCAAAGGACCACTAAATGATTACGGGACTGAAGCATCTCATAAGAGAAGAAACCAAGAGAGCTGCTACTGTTAAGTCTGGAGAGGGGAGCCACACTGAGGGGAGTCTTATTAAGACGTATAAGTACCCAGCGGGAGGCTATCAATGCCAAACTCTTTTCAATAGTGTCCAGTGGCAGGATGAGAGGCAACTGCCACAAGCTGAAATACAGGAAACTCCACTTGACACAAGAAAAGACTTCTTCACAGTGATGGCGGCTGAGCACTGGAGCAGGCTGCCCAAAGAGGCTGTGGAGTCTCTGTCTTTGGAGATGCTCTGAAGAAATCTGGATAGGATTCTGACAACTCTAGCTTGAGCAGCCAGATTGAGCTATATGATCTCCAGGGGTGTCTTTCACCCCAGCTATTCTGTAACTCTGTGATAGTCCTTCTCTGGCCACTTTATCTAATGAGACTGTGATACTTCAGACCCATTACAGTTCATCTTACACAGCGCTTAGACCACTAGCATTATACCCTAATTTGCTCGTTAGTATCTACGTACTGCCATAAGACAGGTAGTATTCTGCACACCAGAGGAACAAGGCGCTGCAATTAATGCTTACCTTAGAACCTCAAAAAAAACCCCAAACTGAATTAAATTGCTTCACAAGCCCTGACCATGCATAGCCCTCTGTCACTTGAATTCAGTGATATCACAAATGTAGCTCTGTTCTCCATAAGGAGATTATAATTTCCGCAGGAGAACACAAGCATTTATACTGTTTGGGTACAGAAGCAGGAGCTTCCACAGTAAGCTCATATTTCCATGACAGCTCCTATTTCCACACCAGCATTCACTTCACATCTCCTACAGCTCCATGCTCCACACTCACAGCGAGGACAAGGAGAAGGAGCACATCCGTCACAGTGGCAGAAGCTGGCAGCACAGGATTGTATAGGATGATGGATGATACAGCACAAGGACTAAGACTTGCAGGTGTCACCTATCTTAAAGTGCTTGAAGCTCACAGACCATTTTACAAGAGTTTAAAGCTTTACTTTAGTTAGACTGTAAGAAATACATTCTTTTTGTGTGATATTAGAGAGAAGAATAATCTGCAAAATGATTCTTTTTGTCCTTGTGTTCCTGAAGCTAAGGCTGCTTGTTCTAAATGCTGAAAACTCCAAGTTTCTAAACAGTCATAGGCCACTGGAAGAGAGGGTACACTAAGTACTGAATGTTTCTTCTCGTAGATAGAAATAAATAAAAGTTTTGGAAAGAGCAGGGATACAGATAAAAATGTTTTAACACTAATGTTAACTAAAATTAAGCAATCAAAATAGTGGCGTGCAAAGCAGGGCTGAGGAACATTCAGTAGAATGGAGCAGGGGCTTCAGAACTGGCAGCTCTAATGCTAAAATTCAGATTGCCATACAAAGCTTGCATATCCTATAGTAGCAAAAGGAAGACTACATCAATAACAGTGTTCAGGTACATAATTATCTGCCAAGACTATAAACATTTTCCAGCAGAGAAAAGTCATAAACAGAGCAAATACTTCTATGTAAAGCCTCTGAAAAGTCCAAATATTGAATCAGGCAGGGTGGGAGGGGAGGAGGAAAACGCACACATGTGGTAAGACTGACTGCTGTTATATTAACACAAAAACTGTATTGCATTTTGAACTCAATGTCTAACCATCAAATAATAAGGTATAGTTTTCCTTCCCACTAGACTTTGATCTGGTGATAAGTATTGTTTTAAATGGATGAGTAAAATAAATAAATAAATCACCCAAAATGAGATACACGATACAAGCCTGGCTCGAGTAACACATTTTTGCAACTTCTGATGAACCAGTAAAGAGGATAGCAATGAAAGTACCCTTCTCAAGACTAGCAAAACCACAGAAGATTTCAAAGGAATTATAACAACATCAATCCAAATGCTCCCTACAGCCTTCCTGGGCTCTGCTGCTAGGAGGCTTCTGGCCGGGTAAGTGCCCATCGCCCCAGCACGGCTCTGGAGAAGAAACGTGCTCAGCAGCAAAGCAGGTCCTGAGGAGCCACGTGGACCTTCCGTTATTGTGCCCCTTGAAAGCTGCCATGGGAATTACCGTACCATGTAACCAACAGTGAATTATCCCGAGTCCTCTCTTCTTAACGACAGTTGTATCATCTAGAAATAGTAAATTATGTAATAATTAATCACTGGATTGCCTGATGAATTCCATTATAAATTATTCTAAGGAAATGACTTTTTAAAATATGTAGCTATTTATTATATATTTGCTTATGACTTTAATAGGCTGTGACTGGGTTAATTTCAGGTTATTAATAAGTAAAAATTAAATAGCACTGAAGAATAATTGCTTATGAGATACCGATTATATCTCCCTCTCAACCATTCAAGGGGCTGAAGCTGTACTTCTTCATTCAAATATTTGTGCAGAACTGAACAGAGCTCATAGTTTTGAATCGCTTCAACATTTTCAGTGGAATAGGATCCTGAAATACTCGCTTTTCTTCAAAGCGACACACAGTTGCAGCGTTGCTTGCTTAGCATTTATTCAGGGGGACCTTCACAGAAAGGATTAAATTTAACACTGGTGCAAACGAACATATTTTTAACCAAGCATCACCTGAAACAATCCTAAAGTTGTCATCGCCAAAGTTTTTAAGTGATTAAAAAAAATAAAATCTGTCCTTTTTAGTAGCGATTCAGGTCAAAAAAGAGCAAAGTTCCTGCAGAGGCCTACACCTTACTGAGGCAAAGGTAGTCTGTACTTCC
Organism: Crypturellus tataupa; assembly: GCA_034781795.1. Taxonomy (NCBI): domain Eukaryota; kingdom Metazoa; phylum Chordata; class Aves; order Tinamiformes; family Tinamidae; genus Crypturellus; species Crypturellus tataupa. The sequence continues at coordinate 1,501,702 of JAWLRI010000024.1, read as the reverse complement.
TAGACAACTTACAAATTGCCACCCAATATATTAACCAGGAAGATTATTTTCATATTTGAAAGCAGAGGCCCAGAATCAAGTTAACAATGTGTGTTAACCTAGCCATGGCACAAGTCAATAAAACTGTGTCAAATATATTCTCGTTCAAAGATGGAAGCTGCCTGCCTGTCGGCTGGGCCTAGCTGAAATATCCCCGTATCCCCTCCCCAGCCTGTTTAAAACTGGGTGCAAACACTGCCTGCAAATTCAAAGGGCAGGAGGAGTGCAAAATCACCCCACGGCAGCGCGCATCAGAGGAACGAGAGCGTTCCTGTGTTCCATAGCCCGAGCAAAACTCCAAAGCACGCAAACCTAGGAAGAAATCAACTATTTTTCACTTTTTTGCTCCATAATACCATTAATCTCTGTACTACAGCATAGAAGGGAACCATATTCTTGAAAGTTAAGCTCTAGAGGACTTAATTGGTTTCTGCACCTCTTTCTCAGAGAAAGTAGCTAGGTAAAGAGCACGTCTGGGAAAAAAAAATGTACTGTCTACTATTAAGTGCAATTCAGTGGTAATTTTAAACTTTGTCTATTAGAAAAAGAGTCAATGAAATTGCAGAGATGTTAAATGCTGGGTGCTATTGGAAATGCAGCCCTGGAACATCTTTTAAATTTTCAGGTTAAACTATTCTTTTTTCCCCCCCTCCCCCTCACCTCCCTCCTTCCTCCACCCCATCCCAGAATATGGTAATTGCATCCTAGAAGTACATTTAAAATTTGCTGTTTGGGAAGTTAAAATTGAAGTTAGCTGTAAAACATACCACATGCCTTACAATAACGACAACTATATGAACATAGCTTTTATAGTATTTAAATCTCCTATTTTTTTCCTCCATCTAGGGTGAAGTCCAATTTCCATATATTCAGAGAGTTGCTTTATGGATGCAAGCTAGGACTGAAATATTGGTACTGGGAAGATAATATAGTTTTTACAGTTTTCTTAAAACTCCACACAGAAACAGCAAAGCATACTCATCTCCATGAATTCTCTGTCCTATGCTCTTCCAATGGGAGCTTTCTTAATAGAAAACTTTCTATTTAAGCAGATACAAAAGTTTATCAAACCCATCTAAGACACACATTTTTTTTTGATTATCTAGAGCATACTAGTACACCAATACAAGCTGACTGCCCCAACATCACCATTCATTTTAGAGCAGTTTATATAAAAAAATAGGACAAAAACATCTGTGAGTAAATTAACATAAGGGAACATTTGTTCCCATAGATTATATACTGATATGAACACCATCAGAAAAATTCTTTACACCGGTAAACCAAAGACCATAAGTCTCAAGACACAGATTTATTTTTCTTTTCTTTTTTTTCCCCCTTCTTCTTCCTTTCCTTTTTTTTTCCTGAAAGTTATCTCAAATCTCTTTTTATTATTTTTTCTTGGCAATTTGCACAATATTAATCATAATTCTGTTGTTCTTGACAACAACGGGCAACACTGTAGTATTTGTAACACCACCCTATAAGTGTAAATAGTAATTGTGAACAGTAATATATAGTAATAGTAATACATAACTACCTTTTACTTAATTTTCTGCTTATAATCTACTTCAAATATGAAGTGAAAATGATACACCCAGGTGTCAAAGACTAGATGAAAAATAAAAAAAAAATCTTTTATCCTTCTTCAAGCATACATCACTCTTCAAGAGCAGCTCCTGGAGCTTCTTAATTCCCCTGCCTTTTCTTAATCTTGGTGTTTTAGTACTGTACATGGTTACTCACTTTTTTCCAGCATCCAACAGCTACTGTCCCCAAGGGATGCAACAGGACATTATTTTCAGGCACAAAACCACACACATGCATCTCCAGAACTCCTGCTTTCCCATCTTGCTAACAAGATACCTTCTATTCTTCCCTGTAGAGACCATGTTTAGGGTTTTATCTGAGAGAGGAGCAGAGCAGGTGAGAGACTGGCAGTGAAGATGATGCTTTCCACCTGCCGTATTTGAGTTTTTTCAATGTACTCTGCAAAACTGACTGGTACAAGCATCTCCCTGCGCCCATCCGTGCTTCCAGAAGGTGATCATTGCAGTAGTTGTATGCTCACCATTCGCGTTTCCCATAACGCAGGAGTATGTGGTGTTATACCCTAGCATAAACAGCATGAAATATTTAAAGATTTATTTTTCTGTTAGCCTTTTGTTGTGGTATCACATCTCCACTTCCTTCCTTCTCTAGACAGGGGAAGAGGCAGTGTAGTGCCTCTCATATTGGGCTAACACTTCGTATTTACAGAATGTCTGAGCAGGCAAGATCCAGTCCTCTTGTCTATATATTTTAGAGTACAAACAGAAACAATTCTGCAAAACATGCACATAATTTAGTAGCTTTGAAATGTCTTTGATATATGGAACTGAAAACCAAATATATGGCTGACAGTGGTAGTATTAATTCAGTCAGCCAAAGCTATCCCAAACTATTAGTGTTATTCCACCTGTTCCTCCACATTTCTTTACCAGAAGGAGCTTGCCTTATACTCATGGATGTATATGAAGATTTTTTTCCTCTAAATCTCTCTATAGTTTTATACAGCTATAACTCAGGAAGCATGATATAGACAGTAGCCTCTGGGGTGATTATACAATACTGCAACTTATGTCTTGTGACGTTCACAAGATCTTTTCACAAGACAAGTGAAACAACCAAGATTTCCTCCAAATTCAGAAAACAGTAAATTTTGTTCCATACACTACCCAAATTTATTTTCAATGATTTTGATTTTATCTGCTCACTGAACTAAAAGAACATAAGCCAGATAATCGCACTTTCCCAGGAAGAATAATGCCCAAAATCAATGTCACAGCAATGGTAAAAGATAGTAAAAAGCATTATTGAAGAAAAACAAGCTAAATTACATGAGCAAAGTAACCATGCAGTTTGATTTTAATTCTGTACTTTCTGAACCTTTCTATTGTCAAAGGCAAACTGATGTCAGTGCCCAGGAACAGAGCTGGAAGTCTCAACAGCAGTCAAATATAAAGCTAACGCCTCTGTGTGTGTGTGCGCACGTGTGTTTCATTATCCCCACGGGATGACTACAAACTGCCATTCAGTTTAGAAGGAAAAGTAAAATGAGCTCTGTATTTTCCTTAGCAAGGGACACCTGACCTTCAAACAAGAAAACGTGTCTTTTCAGCTCATCAGTGAAATGTTCTTTATTAAAATTGCAGTTTTTCTACTTCTATAGAAACTAATGAGTTTACTGCAGCCTGAAACCCCAGCAACTTCCAGAGTCTTGGGCCTGTGAGAGAGCAGGAGGCTGCATGTCCTTGGCTGGGAGAGGATATTTCCTGCTGTCCCCAGCTTATTTCCATTCCCTGGACTAAGGAGATATAATTAAGATATCCATTCTGAAGTTAGGTAGCTAATTCTGCTTATGTCTCTATATGCGAAGAATATTTTGAAATAAAGTTCTCAAATCACTTCTCTTGTTTAGATAATTTCAATGGCAGCCTTAAAAAGAAAGAATTCAAGCCAAATTACAGTAATTCAATAGCCTTGGTTTTAACACATTTTGTCTATGTAAATCAATAGAAGTGCAGTGAAGGTATAAAGCTGCACATTAGAGCAAATGATTGTACCTTTGGCCTGAAAAAAATGAGTTGAACAATGACAAATCAAGACATATTTTATATATATGTATGCTTTAACGTGCTGCCTCATCATATGTACAGACTACAACTTATACTCTGTACAATCAAAATGGTACATTTCTAGCATGCTTTGGGGATATATTTGACTAAGAATCCCCATATTGTTCTAAGTTTATCCTGGTGGTCAGTGTATAATTTTATCCTTATTGTAACACTAAAATTAGTGTACTCTGATATTGTGACTCACAAGTGCAGAGGTGTTTCTGTTCCTTCTATTCCACGACGACCAATTAACAGATTTGATCACAGCCATAAATTATCTGAAGCTATAAACTGGTTTTACAATTTGGATTGCAGATCACCGCATTCCCTGCAGAGCACCCTGTACAACACAGTAGCACACAGTGCTGACAGTGGTCATCTACAGCCAACAGCAGGATGAAATTAATGCTAATTTAAACAACACCTTATTTTTGGCCACTGTATAATTCATACTTTCTTCTTTATATACTTCTGTCTATTATAGCCTGCATTTTAAAGCATCTCAGGCAACTCTGATCTGCTAGAAATTATGATACTGTTTGTGTGTCATGATTTTTTTCCCAAAACATATAAAAATAAATGAGAAACTCCTTCAGAGGACTTCAGTTAACCTTGAGTTTAGCCAGGAAGAGCAAGAAGGGATTACTCTCCTAAGAAGGCCTTATTGAGATGGTTTAAACAGATTTGTCCGGCCTAGCACATGCTATTGAATTTGTAGTGTACCAGCAGTGTATTATATCAGCAGTGTATTATACAACCAGCAGTTGCTCATATCTTCACTGTCTTACAGGAAGAATATATGGAGCTTGACCTTCTTTTTTTTTTACATTTTTTCTTTTTCATTTCATTTTTCTTTTTCATTTCATTACATTTTAGTAATGTAACTCTACCTGTCACAAGAGAAGATAAGCCCCAAAAATCAATATCAGATGATCAATCATAATATAATAAAATAAAAAGAATTGTAACTGTAGCAGAGACTGAAGGATTGAGAAATCTCACATATGCTAGATTGCCGCTGATAATAACAGAGTCTAGATTTTATCCTAGACACAGAAGCTTTTGAAATGAATTCTCAATATTCTGCCTTCTAAACAAGTTTCTTTTCTTTTGTTGTACAGTTTTGTTTTCATAGATTTATTTGCCCAGCTAAACTGTAGGGTTTCTGTCAAAGAGTACTGATAAAGCAAATAATTATCTTATTGAATTTCTTAGTAGCTTTCAGAATTTATTCTTTGCTCTGGAGTCCAAATACAAAACTATCTGAACTGGCAGAAGTTCTTGAGCATGTGTTAATCTTGAGGCATTTTTAAGCATATGTTATTGCTGTTTATATTCAAGATATTAAAAGTAATTTAGTAGGCTGCCATAAACCTTGGGAACATCCATCTGTCTAATGGCATCTCTACCCAGATACAACTAAAAGCAAAAAAAAAAAAAAAAAAAAAAAAGAAAGAAAAAGTAAAAAAAAAGAGAAAGAAAAAAATTACTTGATATTACCAGCAATAACGACAGTAAAGTACTTTCAGGCCTTTCAGGCACAGCTTACATTCTCTTCTGATTAGCCACTGCTGTACCCAGATAGAGACTGAGAGTTTTCAATCCTCTCCTACCTGGACAAGAAACACCAGGCATTAGACATGACACATATGAGGCATAAATGCCTCAGGTGTTGTAAGTGCCTGTGTTAATGAGGTTCTGAACTTACGATTTTGGATGAAGGACTTGATTAAGGGTTGTCATTTGAGATTTTAATAAGTTACAAAAAAAGAATACTCCTGGGATTTTGTTTTGATGTTGTTGTGTTATTCTTTTATTTCATGTCATGAATTAATTACTAAGCATCTAAATGTTTAGTTATGTCAAAAGTTTGAACCCATATATAGTAGAGTGATAACCTCAAGTCTGCCTTGGTAATGAATTGGAAGGACTTTTATGCATGTAAATAAGAATCTGATGGTTGCACATGTTGAAAACTGATTAAAACCTTAATTAGAGCCAGCTAAAAGCTGAGATGGACTCATTTTTAGTATTGGGGTAAGGCTGAACAGTAACCCATAATGGTATGAAAAAGAGTGAATAGCACAGCAAAGGTCAAGGAAAGTCCCACTTAGCAGTAACAGCATGAACTTTATATGCGCGTAAAGAAAGAGAGAGAAAATCCACAGTCCTCGCGGTGAATCTGGGGAGACAAGAGCCTTTGTGGCTCAGCTGATGGCTGCTGTTGCTTATGGAGCGCAGCAGCCAAGGTGCCCTTCTCAGCTCAGCTCTCAACGAGCATCGGAAGAGGAGAGCATCTTGCCCGAGCCTGACAGTGACTTTCAGCAGCAGAGGAAGCGAGTCTGGCTCCTGCTTAGATTAAATTTCAGTTGCTACATGGCGGAAATTTGCTGCTAATTATGTGAAAGCGCTCTCTGCTGTAATTAAGTCTCTGTGAAAACAAGAAGCTGATAATACGGAGAGCACAGGCAATTCCAGGCAGCCCTGCTCCTGCCTCCCTGCCCTCCTGCCCAGGGCGCAGGGAGCCAGATGCCAGGAGGGCTCCTTGATCACAGCCCCGCAGATGGCTGAGGCCTGACAACACGCTCCTCTCTCCAGGCAAAGCAGCTACCACCAAGACTCACTTTCTGCATCAGCCCACACAGCAAAAGCAAATAACGGTGCCAGATGCTATGCTGCTAGTGATGCTCCTTCGTCAAAGACTGATTCTTTTGCTTAGATTACATAGTCATTGGTAAAATATTTACTGCAAATGACTAACATTAAGAATAAGTGGAAGCGGAGAGCAGACTCACATCCTCGGGAACACTTTTGATACCTTGTAAAATATTCCATTATAACATCTCATTTTATGAGGCCATGAATCTCAGCAAACATAGTGATGCTGAAGTGATACTTTTCCTCTCCTCACTTCTTAGCAAGCAACTGTAATATATTTTCTCTCCTAGAGATGAAGATAGTGCCTCGTTTGCCTTTGCACAGAAAAAGATGAAACCTGACGTGCTCTTCCACACTGCAGGACACAGACATCCTTTATCTCATTCTTACCTCTTCAGGGACATGTCCATATTGATGAGAAGAAAATGCAGCACAAAACTTGGGTAAGTATAATGGAAATAGTTATTTGCTGATCAAAAGTCTTATTTTGGAGAAGAAGGTTGACTAACGAAAATGCTGAAGCACAAATGCATCATTTGAACAGAGACTTTGTTTTAACATTTGCAAGGCTTCAAATAATGAACCCCTTTTTTGTTAGGAATCCTTAGTTGTAAATAGGCACGAGGCCTAAAACCCAGTTTCTCATATTTTGCTCTTTTGCATTTGAACTTAGAACTTATAGTCACACCAAAGTTGTATAAATTTAAGGAAAAAATCATAGCATATTCCTACAACTTTCTTATCACAAATATTTTGTTAATCCCATGTTTTCATATTTTAGAGCTCTAGGTCTGACTTTGAGTTATGAATCTAAACTCTAAGCTCTTTAATTCATATTTCAGGTGATTGAGTCTCATAATATAGCAGAGACCTGCAATTCAACACTGACCTCTTGGAGCAGAGTCTCTGATAGAGGAAATCACTCTCTGATTGATCACTGATCTCAGAGCAAGCTGCTTATTTAGTTGGTTGAATTTAGAGTATTTTAGCTTGAAACATAATTTTTTTTAAGAACTCCCATTTCCTCCCTCATTAGTAACTGAATACAAGACACATTTGTTAATCTTATAAAACACAAGCTATCACGTAGGGCTAGATCCTGACTAGTAAGATCACCACAGTGATGCTGAATTTAATAAAGCTATGATGATTGAAAGAGAAAATATTTCTCATCTTACAGCTACTTTTTTATGCTATCTATGGCTACCCAGCTACTACAAGGTAAATTAAAATATTTTTTACAATAGTATGGATATATCTGAAGTATGGAAAGTGTCTAAAAGAAAGAATTTAATTACAGTTCTGGAGTAAATGAAGCACTGGCCAATTTCTATGCTGAGATGATAATCAGAGCCAGCGTTTGTATGCTAAGCATGCTTTACAAAGCTACTGTGGAAAAAAAATCCCTGTGTATGCAGAATAATATGTTGGATGCTTTTAAAAAACTATGAAAAAACTACCATTATTACAGATTAATTCTTTTTGCCAATATTCAGTTAAAAAAGTATTTTAAAGAAAGCACACTAATAAAAGCACAGTTGTAACCACAGTATGAAGCTACACTGCTTTTTCCTGGGTCAAATGATGTCTCTAGAATATAAGAGTTCGGAGAGGCACATAGATTAGGAAGTGTAACTCTTTGGATGCAAGTGCATAAAAGACCTTCTAAATACATTTTAACCTCTCTTCATAGAGAATTTTGAGGATTTTGAGGATTTCACAATGCAAGTGTATATTGTCTTCTGCTGAAACAGGAGAGCACTCATATGTCTTACTACTTGTAGAACTGAAGCTCCTCGAGGTTCAGAGACAAATGCCTCTGTAATACAGCACAGCAAAATTCAGGATAATATGTTGCTTTATTATTTAAAACCCTTTGCCCAGTACCATTATGACCTTGCTACCTATGAGTCATGTGAATATTGCTAACCCACAGCAATAAAATCTTTGTTCTCTAATGTATAACAAGCTGCCCTGAGGTAATTAATATTATGAAGTTGTGTTTGAAGCCAAGACAAAACGACATTAAGATGACAGAAAAAAAAAAAAACAAGGGCTTCTTTTGGTCAATCTTCAGTACAATAGAACTTCAAAATTCTAGTATATTAATAGCATCTTTAGTATATCAATAATATCTTTGGGAGATGTCTGCATGCATCAGAGAAACCCAAGATTTCCAGGTTTCGAAGAAAACTGAAGATGACCTTCAGTTCACTTAAGAAGAGGAAGACTGATATGGAAGCACGCATTTTGTCTCTGCAAAGCTCCCCATCTGCTACCCTTTCTCTTCCAGCTTCTTGCCCATTCATTTCCCATATGTTCAGCCTTCTTCATTGTCTCCAGATTGTTTTCCTCACTAGTTCATTCTCTACACAGGCTTCTTTTCAATTGTCATTTCACGGCTTCCATTTCATTTCCCATTCATTCCCTCTCTTTCCTTCCTTGTATTTTTTCTTGCTTCTCTAGCTAAACTTTGCAGCTCAAGCCATAGAAAAACTCCTAGAGGATCTCTCTCTGCTGAGGTGTTTTGTGGACAGGGGGTCTCTTTCTTTCATTGTTCTTTTCTTTGTAATTTTTGTTCTCACTTTTCTCTTTGCTCCTCTACCTTCTTTCTTCTGTCATCCTTTGGGCCTGGTTATCTTCAAATGTTTCCTAAGGGGAAAGAATTTGGGCGCTCTACCATTTAGTCTCCATCTGGGAAAAAACATTTTTCTCCTGTGCAATCAAACAGTGACAGAGGAAACATTTTGATTTCAAAAAGGCTGAAAAGGAGAACGGTGTCTCCAGAGGATGATCATTAAGGGGAGCAGCTGCTTTCTACAGAGACTTTGTGAGCCTCACTTGCCATCACTGCTCTGCAGAACAAACCTTTCTCCTAAGGAGCCCTTCCAGGTAGACTCTGTTAGCAAATATCTGCTTTTATGCCAAAAGGTTTTAATAGTCTCTCTACAGATTACATTTTAGAGAGGTTTACTCCCTTCATCAATTAGAATTAATTAAGGAATTAAGGAATTAAGCCTAAGAAACCCAGGTAGCCAGAAGCTTTGTTTTGTTAGAGACCAAGTTACCCCTCAAAACCGGCCAGTCTTAAAGACCCTTCCACTACAGGTAAGATGCAGTCTAAAGAAGAGAAATCCCACACAGTTTGAATATGCAATGTCCAGACTAATTTGTCAAGCAAGTGTGACCAGGGACATAATTTCTTCTTGCAACTCCTTATCTACTACGTACTCTGACCATTCCTTTATTCAAACGAATACTAGTCCTTATGTCAAGGGAATTATGGACAGATATTACATCAGCCATCATCATGACATGAAAGGCAGCTGGTAACATTAAAATTATTTGTTGATTTTTGAGTGACTTTTATGAATCAACTCTGAAACAGAAAATAGATTATCTAGTGTTCATCACTGAATTCAAACAGATTGTGCTAAACAGGTTTCACAGGAAATATCATAATACAATATATAATATTATACCCATGGTTTAATTTTTCAAGTTTTATCATGACTGGAAGAACTTGTTCACTTTCTTCCTCCCCTACGGTAGCTAGTATAGGAGATAATTAAAGAAATACTGAAAAATATCAGAGGAATCTTGTAAAAGATTAGGAAGAAACATGTTCTTAATATCTTTGTATACTGAAAAACGTATTATCAAAGGCAGAAGTTTATACTCAGTGCATCACATACATTTAAAAGCACATATACTTCTGTCAGACATTTTCCTCCTCTTATTTTTAATAAAGTCCCTATCATTCTAGATTAAAGTATAAAATTATCAGATCATTTTACAAAATTATCTCTTTTTAAATTTACTAGCATGGAAGATGACAATTCCTGCAGATAACAGAAGTATATTAAAATATTCTTTATTTAATGTGTTTTTTACAACTTTAACAGGCTTTGGGGAAGATTTGCATTTTATTTCAAAGGAAACAATAACAATAACAATAATAACCCCCCTATATATTTCCTGCTTTTGTCTTCATGAGTTATATAAAGTGGAATGGAAAATAATCACTAATAGTTTTAAAAGTGAGCTATAGAGTTCAAGAAAGAATGTAAACTCTCCTATTCATGTTCATAGGTGTCACATATTTAGGAGAAATTAACTCTGTACTCTGCAGAAATAAATTAGTTTCAGCCTTAGGTTCCCATTGAAACTATTTACTTTTTGCTCTGTAGGTGAAAAATGTGTAGCCGGGATAGCCATCTGTTCTGGTTTCTACTACACACTTCCTTTTGCAGCAGAAACTTAGCTGGAACATTGTACCTGTCATGCATCATGTGGCACTAAATCAAATGATTTATGAATATCTGACAGCGATATGATGTTTCTAATTTGTCAATCAATCAGATGTGTGAACTGTGACAAAAATCAAGGAGATTTGATAACTACTGGGAACATACTAGGGAATAAAAAGTACTGCTGCTTCTAATGCTTCCACTGAGGAAGGAATGAAGGAATCCTGGACTAAAGCTTTTTTTTCCTCGAGGAAGAATACTGATAATTCCCTCAGGCACAACCCACTTTCTCATCATCAAGTGTGGGTTTTATCTCGTACCTCACATGCCTTCTTTGCTGTTGAGGTCACCAGCTCCCCACTTCGAATCCAACTGCTCCCACGGTTCCATGACTTTTCCATTAGCAGTGTACTCCACTGGGGATTACACAGTTCATAAAGTTAATCTCAGGCTTTCCTTGACTTTTTACTTCATCAGCTGGGTAGAACTTTCACCGGCAAGACACAAATCATGGTAGGTCCTGACATGCTCCGCAAAATGTTCACAGAGAGCCTTCCCTTAAAAGAGACCAAGAGGAAAAAAAAAAAAGTTTTAACTTAAGAAGCAACTTAATTTAAGAATTTTATAAAAGAAGTAACTTTTTGTTTAAAAGATTTACTCTGTACTTCATATATAGATGTACAGGCATGAAATCCCAAAGGACTGGGACCTCCTTCTCCTACTCCCTTCATCTCAGGCTCAGGCTGGGGAGTTTTATACTACCACCCCCTTTACAGTGCAGACAGGATGTTTCTTGCCTCATGCAGTCAATAAATCCATTTGCAAATCTAGACATTTACATATCTTTACATATTTTGTTTGTTTGTTTGTTTTTGTCTTATTTTTAGAGAGGCTGAGGAAAATGGTGAAGCCGTGATCACGGCTCTCTTCCCTTTGTCCTCTTTCTCCAGCACTTTCCCTCTCCTCCCCATGGGGGTATTTCCAGCATAGTAGCAATCTGACACAGTGTTGAAGCTGGGCTGTCTTGATTGCTGATGTGTTTCTTTCTCTTAATGAGAAGAAATTGGGCATTTGTTTGCCATAAGTCCTGCCTTATTCATTCCAGACTGCGGTAAATGTTTGCTCAGTGTCCCCTAACAATTACTAACACTAATAGCATGTATTCTTGGGGGATCAGAGTATCTTGTTGTTTGTTAAGACAAATGTTCTCCTTAGGAAATGCCATTACTTACAAAGTTAATTTCCTCTCTGCATGTTATCTAAGCAGCTTCAGTGTTCTAAGAAATGGTCCCAGTCCAGAAATCCCATTCAATCTCCATTCCATCCACAGTACAAAAAAAAAAATCTCTGAAGTTCATTGCAGAGGTTTGAGGAATAGCATTCTCAAGATAAGTAAAATCAGCCCGGAAGCAATCTTAACTTGACCTAGAAACTAATTTACTCTTAAGCAAGAAAAGAAGGCATAGCCGGCATCAGCTTTCTCCACTTGTGGAGAAGTGTGGCCTTTTGGTGAGCCTGATGCAGCATTTTGCACAGCGGTGGAGTGTGGTTGAGCCATACCCTTACCATCACCTCTGCGTGGAGCATAGAAATCTCCTTTCTGCGCTGGCACAAAGCTTACTGTATTGGTGTCTTCATGTGTTCTAGACACCTGTGTCTGAAGCTTGCATATTTAGATCTTCAGAATATCTTGTTTTCTAGAGTATGTTCAAAGATGGGTTTATTTTTTAACTAAAACTTACAAGTAGTTTTGTAAGTGAATTTGGATTGTACTTTCTTCCTGCAAATATCTGCTGATTTTAAACCTATGCACATAGTTCCCAGTTAACTAGAGGTGTTAAGCAACGGGGTGTAGACTCATTAGTGCGAGCCAGGAAAACAGCTTTCTGCAACGGAGTCCTAATGACCATTCACATTTCTCACACAATTCCTATCTCACTCATACAGAACCACCGCGAGGTGATTTTGCAAAGTACTTAGCAATACCTAGACATATTGCTGAGGCAAACTGGAGCATTTGATACTAAAAATTGTAATGCTATAGTTTACAGGGGAAAAAGAGAACAGACAATCTGCAGCATGGTGAAAAAACCCTGCAGTCTCTGGAGACATAATTATGCCTTATTTCTGGTATTTCAGGTAGGTGGACTCCGCAGAAGCACAGGCCCCTTTTAACCCCCAAACTAAGTGGATCTCTCTTTGGCACTTCCCAGCTCATGGAATTGCTAAGTATGTCATGATGTGAATAAAACAGCACTCAATCCAGTTTCCTTTCAGACCAGCATGTTGCAGAGATGTAAATATATATAAAGTGTTAGAACCAGAGCAGAGTCAGGTTGACTTTACACGCTAATTAAGACCTTGCCAAAACATTTTTTTAGGTTCCCCTTTGGAGCTTCTCTTGCTGCTTGTCTTTCTCCCCACAAAATTTACTAGCCTATCTCTATGCTATTTTAAGACATATGAGTCTGAGCTTAATGTAAAATAGCTAGCCATTGCACCAGTATGAGTGCTATGTGCAGGCTAGCTGCCCAGGTCACCTAACTTTCAAAGTGTCCCTCTCATCTTGTGCAGAGCTGCCCGTGGCTGGAGTGCAGCACATGCAGGAGCTAGTTAACTGCAAGGAAAGCTGCCAAACATCCATGTGTTAAATAACCATGGCAAGGCAGCAGCCTCATGGTAGCTAGACCCTCGGGATTAGAATTTAGTTAGCCAGCTAGACACCCCGATAATTGCAAAATGGTGCAGCCACCACATTCTGCATGCATGTTGACGACTACTAAGCCAAAGAGTGATCCGAGGTCAGACTGCAAGCACGAGCCAGTCCTAGCCATTGCTCAGCCCTTGCCATAGGGGAACCAAATATTTGAGTATTTGAGTCTGTCAGTTGTGCAAACTGTAGATTCTCTCGTGATTTCGCCTGCATACCTTCTCTCTCTACACACTATTCCAGACATCCCTGTGTGGATTCTGCAGTATTTATTTATTTTTAACAGTGTGAGGCACTTCGCTGGGAATTCTCCATGCTCTAATGTGTGTTTGATTAAAAATTTAACTATCTCCTATAATTTAATTGTAAAATGAATATTTCCTGCTACTGCAAATGATGTTTCCATGGGAACTGCTCACAGTACTGGTGCTACAAAATGAAGTTTTTTTATTAATGGATCTTTCTCTTTTTTTTTTCTGAATTAAAAAATATTTCAGAATCCTGAGGTTTCAGCATTTCATATTTTAAACAGCAAAATATATTCAGATGACATAAGGTATATAAAACAGGTTACAGTCCTATAACAGAGTACAATGGCCTAAATTCTCAGCTCTATAAAGCTTTGGCTGAGAAAGGGTAGCTTAGGAACTAGACATGGAGGCAGAGTTACATTTTCTCTTTAAAACTCTCCATACAGAATGAGGAAAGAATGAGACATTTGTAATAATAATAATAACATTGTTGTAGGCTACACTGATAAGAGACATTTTTGAGTACAGTAGGAGATTCTCGAAAATTAATATAAGCTTCAGTGCAGAAAATATTGCTCTGGACTGTCCATTAGAAGCACTATTAGCATGAAGGAAGTGACCAAGATGACTTCTACCCTTCTGATCCAGCTGGTAACAGCACACACGCTTGGCGGCACCCTTCTACGGATACCCAAGTGAACACTGAACCCGTAGGGATAGATCCTATTTGTGTCATTTGTATTGGGAGTAAGTGGACACCAAATTTTTCACATTACAAGTCTTTCACACAGAGGAAGGTTTCTGGAGGCTGACCTGGGGTTTGTCTGAGGATGGTGGCAGTCCTTCTGCACCAGTAGTAGCAATGCTCAGAAGGCAAACCTCCAACTGCCAAGCCACAGAAATTCTCCATTGGGAGCAGGGTGTGGGGTGCGATGACGCTCAGTCCTAATTTTCTGAGCCCATACTCTGGGCTACAAGTATCAGCTGGGAGAGTGGCACGAGAAACCTCCCATTGCGGTGCCCAGGTGGTGGCCCATAGCAGTGCCCATATTCCAGGAGCCAGTTCATACTTTCTAGTAGGAATTTGCTAGCCCAAGCAATGGAATGAGAGGTAAATCCTGGACTATGAGTAAAGCAAATCTGTTCTGGAAAAAAAAAAAAAAAAGTCACATCCCATGGGGAAACTGCAAGGCCTTGCCCAGAGGTTAAACTGACATTCAAAACAGAAATACATCTGTACATAGGACATATACATGACAGTTTTACTTACCCTTCTGCCTTTGACTGCAAAATGCTCTTCTTCATCCCCCTCTTTGGCATTTTTGCTCTTAATTAGCAAGTCTAGAAGATAAAAAGCATATTAAAAGGAGCCAAGAGGAGGCAAATTTCTGATGATGTAAGAAAATGCCATAGCAGTTATTAAAGAAATCCCACTTAGCTAATTATATCTAGAGGTTGCAATTTGTTACGTTTGATCTAGGCTTATATAACTTTCTCTTTTCTTATTAATTGACTGGTTCAGCATTTTCTGAACATTATATGATCTTTGATGCATCTGCCTTTGGTCTCTTTAATCTGCTTGCAGAACTCTATTGAACATTAGCAATGTTAATGGCAACTGAAGTCTTGATTTTTGAGAGTGCTAAAGTCTTCTTAGACACAGGCTATCAGTCAGAGCAGCATCTGCTGGTACAGAAGGCTTCCCCAGTGAGTCTTTATTTTATCTTATTTTTTTAATTTGAGAGGGTTAATGTATCACATGTTATTTCCTGAGTTTTTAATCTTAATAGCTGGATTACACCAGGCAGCAAAGGACTCAGATTGAAAACTCCTATAATATTAGGATTGGTCTAAGGGTGCTAATATCAGATGATCAATACAAATGGGTCTTAATATTTGTAGTATCCCCAAATTACCTTTAAAAATTGCTGCCTTTGTTCTTATCCACTAATAAGTATATGCCGTGTTTTCTAAGGCTTTTCCTGCTAGATTCTGTCCTTGAAGCTGACATGAGTATGAGTTATTTGCCATGCAAAACAGATTTGGGTTCATGTTTTCTGGGGGAATCTTGAGAAATAAAGTTCCACAGCATCTGTATCATTTATGGTGAATAAAATAGTGTTGTTTGCCCACTGGGATTATGTTAAAAAGTATTGTCAAATTTCAGGAAAAAAATCTTGTTTTTCTTCTGCTGTTGACATATTTTGGATCTTTTTTTCCAGCGTACCCAGCTGATTTGGAAATGAAAGATAGCAGCATGTTGGCAATATCACAGAATCTCATAATATACTTGCTAGGTGAGGAACTCAAAACAGATTTCCTTTGGCCTCCTGAATTTTACAGCATTTAAGCTTGAAAAAAAAAGGCAAAAAAAAAAAAAAAACTGTCTGCAAAAACTATTTTTTGTGAGATTGGCCAGTGCAGATAGAAGGAGGAGGAATAGGGCTTACATCGCAGCAAGGAGATACTTGAGCAGGTTTCCCCTGCCGCTGACTCCAGAACATTCGCCTTTACTTCAGTGAAGCTGTACTTACACCCCGGGGTGGCCAGTCCGTCCTATACTTGGCCCTGCACAACTGCAGCGATGATGGGACTGGTTGCTCATGGAGGTCTGCCACTGGCAAACTGGTTATCTCAGCTGGACGTACCTGGACAGGCAATCTTCCAGTTACGGCACTAAAGTGATTCTCTTCTATGACCATTTACACCGAAAGAAACCCAATACTAACACTGCGCAAACAATATAATTAGTAGAGGCAAATATAGGGGTCCGCTGGATCTCCAGTTAATCTAGGAGGCTCTTTGGGCTCTGGCTCTCAAGACCTGTGTTCTGACATGTTGCTCCTGTCATTGCCTTACATGTAATATCATAACTTAGAGAGAGCCTGACTAAAAGTTTCTAAAAGCTGTTTTAAATTGAACAAAGGAAAGAAAGATTTGCAATTCAGTATTTTTGCATTAGCTGAACGATAAAATTCTGTTCATTCTCATTCTCATGTGAAGTATACTTCACATATACTTTCAGAGTACAATATATCTCTGTTTTAGGTTAGTATACAGTACAGTAAAAGCCTCCTTAAACACTGTTTCTGCAATTAATGATTATGTAAATATTCCACAGATCATGTGATTTCTCAAAACAAGGAAAATCAGTAAGAAATTTATTAATACCTTTGACGGAGATTTTATGCCAGTAAAGTCTGTCATGCAAGTACAGGTATATTTTTCCTGTGTCAAACAGGGTAGAAGCTTTGCGCAAGCAAGCAGATCATTGCGGTTTTGTAATCAGCTAAGAAGACTTCCTAACTCATATCCATAAATGATTTGTGATATAAGTCCATATTGGTTCTCTTAAAATTATCACATAGGTTTTCTTTGAGAAGCTAAATCTATGGGATTTCAGTATTAAAACACTGAGGATTCTTTTTATTTAAAGACTCGCTACAGAGAAGGATTTTTAAGGCATCTAAATAAAGCAGCCACCCCGTTTTGTTTAATGCGTGAATGCTGTGACTCAGGATTGCTGGCGACAGCTACCTTCAGTGGGCTGAGTCGATTTATAGCTTCATAAAGGGCAACTGATAATGCCCCAGTGCTTATACATTCCATTTCTGCTATTTTATTGATCGGCGTAGGTGTCTGAATGGTGATTTCCCCCTGCCAGCTCCATCAAGTAATAACTTGCGAGTGCCTTAAATATTAAATGCAGCTGGAAGATTTGTTTTCCACGAGCAGGGGAATCCCTTGGTTGAGGCTTTGCAGGGTTATTGCGCTGTGACTAATTGAAGGAGCTGAACTGCAAGGTTAAGGCTCCAAGCAACTCTCCTGCAGATTTGAGAAGAGGTGGTGAAAAGCAAATGGAAAAGGAGCCAAAGTTTGGCGGCTTGTTTCCTTAGCATTTTAAAAATGGTATTATTCTCATAAGTAAATTATGGTTTGCAATAAACAAATCAGGAAAGCTGATCTGGAGAGATTCCACATACTGATGCCATCAAGACTTCCAATACTCTGTTCAGTTTTCTTGGCAGAGTTCTGATCATAAAGGGCAGGGGCACCAATGCAGGGAGATTTGAGGAGCGAGGTTTGGTACAGGCACGGAGAGCACTGCAGAGCAAGTCAACCCTCTGAAGCTCTCAGTGTAATCAACAGATTAGAAATAAAGATGCACAAGATGCATTTCATGATTAACTTGTAGCTGATTAACCGTAAGCTACAATCGAGGCTGTGTTTTCACCAGCCCGGAATACATGCCTATGCTCAGAATTACTGCACTGTAAATAAGGATGTGTTTACAATACTTCCCAGGTTTTCCTGAAGATGAAGGGACAAGATTTAAGAGAAATCTATCTTTCTTTCCCAGACTGCTTTAAGACAACTCAAAGGCAAATCACCTTCTGTGGGGTTGCAGCCATTGAAAATGGCTATGTGCTGTGATTTGAGCTTGGAGATATTTCTGTCCAGCACTAAAATGGCAGAAGCTCTGTCCTTCCTAAGCCAGAGACTGAGGAGGTCCTGAACTTTTGCACCAGTGCTAAGAAAGCAAACATTTTTTTGTTTAACTGTCACAAGGCTACCAGCCATAATTGAATTATAAACAAATTTTATTCACTTGAATTGTGTTTCCTTTCATATTATGCTAATTTTATTACACTCATTTTTTAAGGGAACAGCCAGACAGGTATTTTAAAATGTTGCTCTTGAATTTCAAGAACAAGACAAATTAACCTGTTATGGTTTCCAGTTTGAAATTTCCTATATGGCATCATGGCCACCAATAAGACATTTTAACATTTTAATAGGCCAGAGCTCTAAAGACAAGGAAAACAACATCCTTAAAAAAAAAAAAAAAAAGCAAAAAAACAAGAGTTTGCATAGTTTCTTTTCTTTTGGCTTTGTGTACATAAAAGAGATGCTTATATAAATAATGTTTGCCATTAGCATCTAATGCTAGATTTTAAGCTGTTGATTTGCTTTTATTTTTAGCATTTGTTAAGTAAAGGGCCTCCTGATCTTCTAAGAAGAGTAGCACAGGTCAAATAAATGTTCATCTTCGAAAATAAGACTATATTGCTCACAACACCTATAAAACAATCCACATCTTTCACCAGCATATTTATAATGGTATTTTTTTCTCTTGCGTAAGTACTGTTTACATCATGTTCTTCATATTGAATAATTCTCATAGTACTTAGTAAGGTATGGATATTTCAGCTACATAGAACCAGTAAAATTCAGCAAACTATAGGGAATTGGAATAGACTATCACACTCAATTTAGACCATGAGGAAAAAAATAATAAAAGCAAAGTAACTGTTTTAAAAACAAAACAAAAAGACTAAAGAATGATGCTTTCCTACAAGACTATTCTGGTCCACGGTGGGTTCAAGAGCAGCACTGTGATTATTTGCCTATTGCACTTTACTCTCCTAGGCTGTTCTTTCCATTTTTGTGGAATAATCAGAAACTGCACGCTGAGAAATTAACAGCGTCGCAAAGAGAATCAGTCATCCACTTTCTCCTGCCTTTGGGGGCCAATTATTACAGTCATTTTTCTTGGCAGGATGAGGTGGTTCTGCCCAGTGAGCTCGCACCCTGTGTAACGATTCCTTGCTCTGTGGTGATGGTTCCCTGCATCAATCCCTGTGAATCTGATTCTCTCTATACATTTGGTGGCAGAGAGAGGCAGATGGGCTGCATTTACGAAGCACTCTGTTCATCTCTGGCTGTATCCTAGAGTACTTCAGAGGTCTCACAAAGCTGGTTATAGCAGTGAGCAAATGACCCCCGGCCAGGAGAGCAAACGAGCATTACTGCATATGATGATTCTCCCCATCTCAGCTAATATACCGAACTAATAGGAATAATGAGCTCCAATACCATGAGAGTTAGGGGGTAGCTGAGGCAGGGAACAATTCTGTCTGAATAACTGTCTTCTTTTCATCTTAATCTTTGAAAAAAATTGTTGAAGCAGACCCTGCAGGCAAACTGTGGCTGATAAGGTACCCATGGGCCTAGTCGTACGCCATTGCACTAAATCTTTGCATTAATGTTTAAAGAGCCAATGGATCTGTTGTTTTATTTAACTCTGTGAACCGCTTTTCATATCACAGCTGTGATACTGAGATTAATTGATGGATTATTATGTGTTCTCACAGCTTCAAACATATTAACCTTGAGAAGCCTTTTACAGCTATCATCTGAACTCAAAAAGAATATTACACTAAAGCACAGAGAAAATCAATTTTCTCCTCTTTCCCTCAAGGTTTTTATAAAAAGCTTTTTTATAAAGAATTATATTTAACCGTTGTTTTGCTGAGGCTACAACCTTTTTTTTTTTTTTTTTTTTTTTTTTCTCTCTCTCTCTTTTAATTCCTTTTGCTGGCAAAACTGATGAATTTGAGAGTGGACTGTTTTATCAAAAATGCTATCTTTTAGGGAATACAGTAACTGTAAAAATACTGAGTATTGCACTTAGAGCGCCCACATTGACCCTAGGAATGCTATCTCTGCCATGTGACCACTGGTGCACGGGATGCCCAATGCCGCTGTGAGCACCAGGAAAGCTCACTGTGTTTCCCAGGGACGGGATGCAGGGCTGAAGCCGCTTCCATGCCTCGTTTCTCTGCACCAAGCTAAAAATCACTCTTATTCCAGGTACTGTAAAATCGCCTTTGTCAGAGGAAGGCTTAATCCTTTCCTTTCTGCCGAGCACAGTCATAACGGCAGCGATGACATGCAACATGATTTACACACATGATTTTATGGAGAGCAGAAAAATGTGCTTTAAAAAGCGTATTTTTTACTGTGAGAAATAAAGATGGCTACAAGCTCTGAGTAGACTATCTGCCTCGAGCACCCTGGGAAAAGATTTTCCATAAATTCTCTTACCATCACCCGCTTCCTCCAGGCACCATGGAGTCGCATCGTGCTCCAAGACCAATAGCTGAACTTTTATTGCAAAAGAACACACTTTACTGCTTTACCAGTAAATCTGTTCCTTACTATAGTGAGACATAAATCTCATTTATATAGGAAAAAAAGATTCTTCAGGTTAGTCTTTTTCTTTTTTCCTTTTTTTTTTTTCCCTAGTTATAGGGACATTTTAGCTATGCCCAGGATTCCTTTTCATGTTTCTTATGAATGTCTTAATGAACTTTCTCTTCAGTTAGGCATTCCTATTCTGCATTTGATAGCTTCCTCTGAACTCTCCTTACCGAACTGTGTAAAGACACTGCAAAATTCAGGTGTGTATGGAGTTTTCTTCCTACTAGTCAAGATTTCAGTTGCAATTCTGTCCTTTTTGATTTTTTGTATTATTATTATCAAAAACACGTTATCAGAAGACTGCTTTCAATTCAATAAGCATCCTGCAGCATAAATCAGGTAAAGCTTCATATTGCCCACTCACCCTTTTTAACATTCCTCAAGATAAAACTAGAAGCTCCTCATAAAACTCACATGTGAATTATGTGACAGGCATAGGTGGAGGGACATAAAGCGATGATTTACCCGCAGCACCTTCTCCTTGGGAACCTCAGGCACTTCATAAACAGTGGCCAACACCATTGCAGAGCCCCAAGGCAGGCAAAGATGAATTATTTTGCCCACAGATGTGGAAGGCAATGACAGGAGCATAAATAGAGCCTTGGAAGGTCTTCTTTGAGAAATAGCCAGAGGATTGATGGCTGGGGTCCCTAGGTGCCTCCATACAACATGGAGCTATTGCCTCCACATCTTGGAATTACATCTTTAAGTGCTGCTTTCTGATGCTTCCAGTAAGTATGCCTACATTAAAATTCTCTCAGGAATTTATAGGGGAGTACAAGTCAAAGTTACTCCACTTTTTATCAACAAAATATATGTGAATCTTGAAAGGATAGGTGAAAATGTCCTCACAAGGAAATGCATAAACCAAGAACCCATTAGGATTTAACCATGTGCTGTCCATCGATTCCCAGCTTCAGTCAGATATTTACTTACCAGAGGACAAAAATTTGTTCAACAGTCTGTATTTTCTGACTTGACAAATCTCATGGGTTCCTCTTAACAGTCACAGTCCTGATAATGTGAATGCATTAGACAGATTTTTCTTGTTCAGCAAGTTTCAGCAATGATTGCTAAGCACCTTTCTTCACACGTGCTAGTTAATGGCCATTCCAGTTGTTGACTCTGAGTTGCAATCATGTTGCTCATTTAGATTTGCTCATTTAATCTGTATTGCTAAGGTGATGCAACAGGAGGGATCAAGTTCAGGGGTCTGGTCAACGGGATACAATCTTTCACTTTCACAAAGACACAGCTGTCTTTGAGCTTGGATATTTCCATCCGCCACTCTGAATCCATGGAGTAATTCAGCTGTCATAGTACCAGTGAAATACAATGTTTTGAGGAACATTTTAGAATGGGACTAACTGGCATCCTTTTCTTATGAAAAAAAAAAAAGGGGGGTTATTTTAGAAGAAGAAGCACAGTTAAGGCAGTTAACGAAGGTTTTTCTAGCTCAGTATACTCTAAACTTCTTTCTGTGCATGCTTTTTAGCCCAGATGCAAATAAATGAAACCAAGTACTTTTGAATGCTGGTCAGCTACTTGAACCCTGAGGGAAGGTGTTCTCAAAGGCCCTGGCAGATTTTCCAGGTCTTCTTGACCTTCAAGCTGCTGAATTTAGAAGGTAAAAAGGTTACTGGTAAAAGGTGTTATTCCGTTGTTTTACCAGAAGAATACAACTGTCAAAGCAGCGCGGAAAACATAATCTAAGGCATTGTTACCAATGCACATCAGCACTCGCCAGCTTGTGAAACCCCACTCAGAATGGCAGCCCTGGCAAATGCCGTTTGCCTGACTGCCACGGGGGAGATCAAAGGACATTCCTTCTGCTACCGGGACACCAACGTGTCCTGTGCCATCCACAGCACCGGGCCCTACTGAGCACTGCCGGGGGGCAACAGCCGCCCTTCTCGCTGGTCGCCGGTCTCACGTTTTCCTGCCTCCTGAAGGGAGCTCATCAGCACAGCCACGGATCCAGGCCAGGGAAGGGCTATAAGAAATGTCCCATGTAGCTGCATCTTAGGTGCTATTTAGGACTGGTTGATCAGTCGTAACATAGTTAATTAAAGAAACATAGTTAATTAAAGAAACATAGTTAGTTGAAACAGATTTTACTGTGAAAAAAATAATAAAAAAATAAAAGTATTTCTCTCTGACCATGGACTTTTTTCCCCTTTAAAATAGCCTTTAAATCAGGAAAACAAAAACTGAAGAGCTATAATTCTGAAAGGAATCTGCAAATATCTGTATACAGACCGAGCAGTTTGTCTGACAACTGGAAAGTATTGTTTTTAAATGCACATAAACAAGGCTAATGTGAATATGCTTTAGCACATGATCTTGTTGGGTATCACATATACAAGCCTAAGCCCCCAGTAAACTGAAGTAAAAAAATCTAAAGTAGTAAAACTTATGACCTTACAAGCACCACTGTTTAAAGCATGCTTACTGTCATCATGTATAAATGACACAGAGGGCTCTTGCATATGAGTAAACTCCACACTGAAAACAGGGTTCATAAACATTTCAAACATTTCTATTCCATTAAACCCATTTTATGCCCATGCAACTCCATTATTTTGACTAATGAATAGTAAATAGACAAATCCATTTGAAAACAACCTATTGATGAAAATGAATACAAAGTCGTGCAGTTAATAACCTCATTATATATAAAAGTGCATTCAAAAAGAAAACCACAATTCTATTAAAAAAAGGAGCTTTTTGTTCATAATGTTGTATATTTATCACAGTTCTACCCTGAGATTCCTGCTAGCTGCTGCTGCAAATATTAACCCAGATGCAGAGAGTCTGATACCAAAGAAGACAAAACGAAGAACTAAGAAAGGGAGATTTGCCTGAAAATGCACACACCATAGGGCCAGACTTGGCAAGAGGACAGCTCTCTGTGGTGAGTCTCTAGGTGCTTCATGGCTATGCAGTCCTTCATCGGGAAGCCTGAGCACCTCCCCAGGTTGTGGATTATGTCAGGCACTAGAGCCTAAATCTTTTTGTGTATAGAGGAACCTAGTTCCCTCTTCTGATTCTACACATTAATATCTCATATCTCCTCTTCATTGCTAGCCTAAAATTCAAGCTCCCTAAAACTATAAATGCTCACAGGGTCTAGAAGTAAGCATTGGAAAGACAAAGCCATACCTGGGATATCTGCTGGGCTAAATCCAATTGCACTTCCAGAATTTACCTAGCACGTTAGTCAGGAAAGGGAATAAGAGGAGGGAGCACATGCAGCAAGCTTTAAAGCGGAAAAGTTTTAACTGTTACTCTTCATTTATAGCCTTTCTGTGCAATAATAATAAGGCAATTAGTTATTTATCCCAAGACTGTGTGGGCACACAGGTAAAGTGCTAATTTTTTAAAATGAGACCCTCTAGCAGTGTCATAAAGGACATACAATTTTCTTTGGCTTTAATCAGCATATCTGGAATTTGCTCAGTAAGAATTATAGCACTGACTGCTGAATTAGCAACCCAAAGAATAGCTTGATCAACAAGGAGAATGTGAAATACTCCAACACAGAGAAATTAACAAAACTTCTAGAGAGGAACCTGCAGTCTGTTGAGCAAGGTGCAAATCTATTTGGACTTATTTCAGAGAGGTTCATTATCTCTGAGAAGAAAATGGTGAACTACATTTAAACAGATTGTTATTTCAAGAGTTGTAAAATGTTATGAAAAGGTAATAAATGCGATCATTTAGACTAATGTTTCAGATGAGTCCCACGAAGGCAATGAGCATTTATAAACCTTTTTCTTCTAGTGAGATATTGATTTTAAGTTAAATTCATTTACTTGAATGGATGAAAGGCAGTGGATTTAAGTACTCAGAAGGGGATCCAGTAAGTGCAAGTCTCTTGTTGACTAGCTTGCAGACAGTGGGTCACCACTCCTCAGGCACAGATTTAGATAAGGGGATAAAGTGTAAGAGAGGGCACAGGTATTCACCATCCTCCCAAAGGAGAGGAAAAGAAGAAAAGTTTTTTTTTCTGGTCTTTTCTATTCCTGGTCTTTGCTATTCTGTCACTGCTTTCCCTCATGCTTCCCAGTCACACACTACCCCTAAAAAAAGGCAAAAATCCATTAGATTTAGGTCATGTGGCCTCTATGAGACTCACAGATTGGTGTACAGTTTTGTGAGTTTTTTTGTTGTCATTTTGGTTTTTTTTTTGAAATGACAGTTATTTTTAAAATTCCCTTCTCCCTTTACTGCAATTTATGCCATGATTTGGTTTCTCCATGCCAAAGCTACCCCTATGGTAGGGGGAACACATCACCATAAAAATTATAGGGGTAGTGTATCTACCTCCTCTCCTCAGTTCATATGGTGTAATACTGCACATCACTCAAGAAAAGAATAAAATCTATGTGAGAGGAAGAAAATCTGCTACATTGTGGAGTTATGCATTTGACTAGGAGATAAAAAGCAGTAGTATATTTGGGCCTGAGTTGTTCCTGATGAAAAAGAGCAAAACTTTCCTAGTTTTGGTGCAGATAACCAAGTTTGACACAGGTAGAGAGAATTGCTTTGGACTTCAGAAACCATTGGCTGAAATATATTCTAATGAGCACTAAAAGACCTTCCTTAACCAGGGTTTGCTTTAACTTCCACAAAGATGTAATTTCTAGAATACTGTCTTATGAATCAAAGGACCTGTTTTAGCTCTTCTCCACAGTAGAAAAAGGCTGTATATTAGGCTGAAACCAAGGAATGCATTTGTATTTCCTTCGCAGGATGTTGGTTTTGGTA
This sequence comes from Crypturellus tataupa, assembly GCA_034781795.1. NCBI lineage: Eukaryota > Metazoa > Chordata > Aves > Tinamiformes > Tinamidae > Crypturellus > Crypturellus tataupa. Next base: position 1,476,321 of record JAWLRI010000024.1, on the reverse strand, counting down.
GTGAGCAAACTGTCGGGGCATTACTTTGTGCAATATCTTTCTACAGGTTCAACACTTTCAAGAAAATCTACGTTCTGGGAGGAAAACCTCATATTAGCCTTGAGAAAGATCCGACGTATTAGCTTTAAGAGAGTCTATTAAAAGCCTCGGGAAAGGCAGGGACAAGGCAGGCTGAGGGCTGCAGAGGGAGCAAGACCGCTTGGTATAGGCTGCTCTGCTCCGCTGCCCGAGGAGGAGAGCAAACCCTGGCCGACAAGGAGCAGGCTGAGCCGCTTGTTGTGCGCGTGCCCACGAAATGGGCCACCTGCAATAAGCTGCTGAGCGCAATGGCTGTGGAGGCGGGCGGACAGGCAGACTTGAACAGTTAGAGAGCAGTTTTCCAGGAACAGGTAAATTAACGCTATTCAGGTCAGTGGGGCATGCTGCAATCTACCCCAAAGGAAAGGGAATCCTTTGGAAATTAGTGATTATTCTTGAGAAGCCGTGGAAAGGTGGCAAGAGGCAAACACCCCTTTCCCTTAACACAGGAGGAAATGAGCATCTAGGGAACTATGTATCGGGCAGCTCCCTTGGTACCCTGAACTAGACACTAGGACAAATGTCAGTTTGTAAGTACATGGAGGACAATAAAGTGATAAATCACGTACTCGTGAGTGGACAGAGCAGTTTTCATGTATATTAAAAATACTTCAAAAGGAGCATAGTGGTTAATTATTGCCCAAGGTCATTGAGGGCGAAAGGAAGAATAATTGGTTGGATTCACAGCAGGGAAAGGTTAGAGGCTGGGCTGGAGGTTAGAGCAACTTCCCACTTAGTAACAAGGACGACATGGTGCTATAGGAGTTCCTGAGAATTTCAGTAACCTGTCAGCTAAAATTCTGCTAAAGCCCATTGACATGTGATTCTACCTATCTCAGAGCAAGAAGATGAAATAACAGACCATGGAATATCTTCCAGCTATGTATTTCTTAGATTCTCCGTTTCATGTATTTTAAGAGAGCTTTTCGCCCTAGTTTCCAAATACCTGTATTTTTCTTTCAGATTCTCACATACTGATTTCAAAGACAGTCCCAGGCATCTAGTGTAACTCCTACCAGCTAAGAGCTTTATGGGGAGAATTAAGATATTCAATGACTTTATTAAGGCCTCAGTTCGTGGTGTCATCTGATTTTATGAGAATTCTAGCTTTCACTTTAAAAAATAAATACAAATGCCCTCAAGTTTTCTAGTTCTTACAGCTATAGAAAAAAGTTTGAAAATCTTTTGTCAGGAAGAAAGAGATGCAACAAAGTGATGGGGATTTATTAAGCACACAGCTGAAGGCTTGGGCTCCTACTAAGTAACTTTTGCATTGCTGAATTAGAAGAATTAATGCAAAAACTTTTACTTAGACCTCCTTCTACAGGTCTTCCTTGATGACAGCATGTAGCTTAACACATATCTACTTTCCATGTGTCAACCCAGAATAGTTGTAATATATGCTAGGATATATATTCAGTAGATTTACATCAACATGACTGGGAAAAGAGTGCAACCCACGGATATGATGCATTTGACATAATATTCAAGTAAGTTTTATATGTTCCTCCTACTCTAACAGGCATAATTTGATAGCTCATACATGACAGAAGCATAGAGCTGTCACTATGCTAATACTATAGCATATTGCTATTACTATAGCTGTTACGGTAGCTATTACAGTAGTTACATTATGCTATTAATCCACATGCATTCACTAAACCAATACTAAAATACTGTATACATCTGAAACAGTTGCACTTTTTCCGTGCTTTTGTACTTTAGTACTCTTTACTCCACAAAGATCCATTTTAATGGAGACTATTTAAATCTTGATTATTGAATTAAGAATATTTGACTAATCATTCACTACTCACGTCCAGATTTACCAAAAACAGCCTCTCATTCCACTGACCTAGTCTTGCATCTGTTCAAGATTAGGTCAGTGCAGTCAATTACTGCTCTGATCTATATCAAGAGAGTCTCCTAAATATCACCTGGTTATGCCTTAAATATGTACATCTCCTGAACATGAACGCAGAAGATGTTAAGTCTCACTCTCTAAATAGTTATCAAAAAATATCGGGGTAAATGATCATCTTCAACATGAGAATACCTCTGTGTGTTTAATGTCCCGCATTTTGTAGGAATACATCCTGATTTGTAATTTAAGTGGTGAGGTTTGCACCTGCAACTAGTTGCAGGTTGCTAAAAGAAAAAAAAAAAGGCAGGGGCATTTTAAACAAACAGTGGGTTTGTGGGCTGAAGGAAGATGGGTAGAAATATTCTGAAGAAGTTGGGCTCAGTTCTTATACTTATAAAGTGTCCCTTGTCAGGCCCTATGTAATTTGTCAGATATAAAACACTATTTTAGACCTAAGTCAATTCTTATTCCAGAGAACTTAAAGAACTGATATGCAGGAACCAGTGACACGCATGTGAGACAGCAAGGTATGGGAGAACAAGCTCCATAATAAAATTCATTCTGTATATAAAGTCTATAACTAGAGCAATGCATTTTAAGCAGCCTGTTTGTCATTTGCTGTGATAGTCCTAGAAAAATGTCAGTATGAAAGATAAACATATTTGTGCACGTCAGAATGGAAAAGTGACCATGGACTACTCTCTCTTCATTTCAACAGACTGTTTGATAGCATCATTTTAGGTATTGCCCTATGATATATCCTTTTGCACCACCTTAATTTAGGCATTTCCTAATGACTGGAAAACCTGGGAGATGATTACTTATTAGCTTCTTTTTTTTTTTCCCCTAAACACCATACCAGTCCCTCAAAACCAACAGCATATTAATTCTGTGAGGGCAGTTAAACTCCTCTGCCAGCATTTTATTTCAAACCTGATATTTTCCCTTTGGATAAAGAGTAATGACAAGTCATCCTGCTTATTTGCTCTTCACTGAGCTTCATCCGTGCTCTCCACATCCTGGTTCCCCGTTCAAAGCTGGCTATCTCCATAAACTAAAACGAAATAGAAAGAATATTTGATCTTAGGAAAGGAAGTAGAGGCGTAGATGACCGTTTTCTTTTTCTCCTAATTTTCAGATAGATATTTTGAGGTGTTTTAGCACATTTGGACAAGTAGCCACAAAACACAGGTACTTGTAAATAGCAAAACACAGGTATGGAGCAAGTGGACAGGCAGAGGCTGAAGTGCAGCTTAGCGGCTCGCTTGCCTCCCCAAGCGTGCAGTGATATTGCAGGACTGCTGAACTAATCAATTACTGCATGTGCCTGGCTCCCAGGAACAGCTGCACAAATAGATTGAACATTATAGAGATCACAGGTGCTGGGATTTTAAGTCAATCATCTGTGCAAGCATAAACACTTAGGGCCGGCATCTCAGATAACAGCCTCTCAGACAGCGTGGAAAGTGGCTTATTGCAGTCATTTTAGGCAGTTTCTCCACTTTCCAAAGTCTTATCTGCAGAGCCAGAGTGCAATGCTAACAAATCTCTCTCAAGATCACTCAGGTCTGATCTGAACACTGGAAGAATTATTACTGTAGAGTGGCAGCAGCTGTAAAAACAGGAAGGATACTTGTGTTGAATATCTTCATTTTTCTCTTTTTTTTTGAAATCTTAGAAGTAATTTATAAAAATTGTTGTATTTCTATCAGGAAAATGTGTAAACAACATGGCAGGTGAATCCTGACTGGCAGTACACTTCTGGTATGTGTCATAGAAATGCAAATGACCTTTTTTACATTTACAATCTGTGTAAGTCTCATGTTAAAGGATGAAGCTAATAACAAAATTATCTTTTCTTTTTATTCAAAGTGGAAAGGTGAGGGAAAAGCCACCAAGAAAAAGGAATCTTTGCTGTCCTAAGCAAGAGTACCTTGCTCCCCAAACAACCCTATTCAGTTCAGGAGCATGAATTAAACAGTGTATCAAAATCTGCATCTTTTACTCTTTAATCAGCAAAAGATTAGTTTTCTGTTTTGTAAGTGAAAAGAAGCTCAGCACTGGGTATAAAATGGAACAGAATAACTTTTGGAACAAGCTAGTGCTAATTATAATGAGGTACACCAATACCTGCAAGGTGGTAACTACCACCAAGCTAACTACAGCCTGCAGTGCCACCGATTCTGAACATCCTGCTGCATCCTTGCAAACCCAGCAGGTTTATCTCGGGTATTACTTGTGCTGCAGAGTTTGAGGAACAGTCCATAAAGGTCTGAACTTCGTTTTTATGTGATTTGCAAAGTCTGATCAAGTTATTTGGATGTGTCATGTTCCTTCACAAGACCACCAGCGACTGAGACTAATCTGGAGCAACGTGCTGATACTGCTGAAGCCCAAGGCTAAAATCCTGTTTGCTTCAGCATAGCCATGATTTTATCCAGCTGTGCACAATGGGAGGCTGCTGGAAAAGCTGCAGCACATCCCGAGAAAAGGGAACTAAAATGTAATCACTCACGGTTTTTTTTGAAGGCCAGAGCACAACCAGCCACTCTAAAGACATGAGGGATATCTATGAATGTGGGCAGAAACATGCTGCAAATCCATTAACAGAGTTGTCCTATTTCGATCCTAGGCTCATATAAGATTATATTAGTTTTATTACAGCTAATTAACTAATAGATATCATAAATAAAGGAAATGTTGCAAAGGTTTCAAAGGAAGATAAGTCATAAAAATGCCACATTGGCAGAAAGTGCAGGGTTTCTGCGGAAAGCCTGTATATTGCTTTCTCTCACAGTTTCTTTAAGCTATAGATTTGTAGCTTGTCAGCATCATAATACTGAGCTTAAACTGTATTATAATTGAGAATGAGGATGATTTTTTTCTATTCTCATTGTTAATGGATTGCTAAAGGGAAAAAAAAAAATCTTTCCCTTGTCCTGCGGCAGTAGTTCAGCACAAGGTAGGATATATAGTCAGACTGGTAAGAGTAACTGGAGGTCGGAAGGAAGCTGCAACTTCTTAACTGACTTTGCAGGAAAAGTTACTTAAAATGCTTCACTTAACTCATTAAAATAATATGAAGTAGAGACTGTGCTAGATTAGATTTTCCAGGTAAGTGGAATGCAATTACTGAAGACAGCTTTACCTGCTCCGTCTAATAACATTCAGGTTACCACATTTAATCTAGAACAACCCCAGGGCTGCCCTGTGTTTTATATTTTATTGATGTTCTCAGATACCTTTTCAAGGATCAACGAAGGGAACTCTGGGAAGGTCTTTTTCACCAAATATCTTGCTTTTTAGCAGAAAGAGAGATGATGAGGTGTTGGAATAGTGTTTCTTAATATCCCATAGGAATCCTTCTTATGAAAAGGTGATTAGAATAGGACTGTAAAAACAGTCTCCAGATAGTTTGCAAATTTTCTGCAAGAACAAAACTGCCAACAAAACTTCCTACCAGACAAAGGGCTGTGCTTTTCCTTTAGCATTGCTCGAGTTCACTCTCTCAGTGGATTGCAATGGCAGGTCCATTTGTACTGCAAAATGGAAATTCATCTCATATCTGCTGGATAAGCAACGAGATAAAAACATGAATTTCTGAAAGGAATAACAATGTACCTAAAAGGGAGGAATATTAGGAAATTTGGTAGGCGTGGTTTGACTGTGATTTGTTAATATGACCTTCCCTTTCTTTCACAGAGCTTTAGAATTCAGAAAGCCATCTAAATTTCCTTCTAACAATATCTAGATTAAGTCTTTCCTTACTGATATTCAATAAAATATCAAATAGTTTCTCATTTCTAGGATGTAGCTAAAGTTTATACAAAACCAACCGTTAGTTGTAGCAGCTCCCTGAAGATGAGACCAAGCTCATTTAATCTTAGCCAGTTATATCCGAGTTAATCGTGTAGGCTCCTTCTCGAGTCAGTAGCGAGCAGGATTTACCTGCTTTCGAACAACTATCCTAAGACAAGACGAAGGGCGCTCCAGGAGCACCTGTTTCTTTCCATTGACTTTAACAGGAACTCAGATGACTGGCTTAAATGTAGACATCTCTAACACAGAGATCTAAATTTAGAGCAGTGAATCCTCCCCAGTGTGCACTCCTAACCTATGGCAAACTGGGAGTAATCTGATGCAAAGAAAGAGAGTTGAGTAACATTACTTTGCATTTTGTGTGTCAACTGCCCATATGAACAATGCTGTGACTTGACAGGGAGAGTGAACCATCAGTCATAAAACATCCTCTAGATCCATATTTATGCAGCGGAGGGAAAGAGACAACCCCCTCGGGTTTTTTTAGCATCTTGAGATTGTCATGGCTTTGACAGGAGAAAGAGTGGTAAAGTAGTAGTAAAATAATCAACCTTTCACGGCAGAATATTATCCCTTCCTTTTTTCCTGATCACTTTAGAGCCAGCCTTAGCTATCCAGACTCTTGGCACTTCTTAATTTCTCTCTCAGGGGTATGTAAAGAAACATGAAGATCAGGTAGCCTACCAATGTTGGTTATGGCTGAGCAGCCGAGCTTTGAATTCCCAGTCCTGACCAGGGTATCTTATGTCCAGTTTGTTTTCATATCTCTGCTTCTCTGTAGATCTCTTTCCTACTGGATTTTGCAGCTGTTTTAGTGTATCAGCTTTTAAAGCACTCTGCTCTTCACACTGCAGTCTTGCACATACTGGCAAAGTGAACCGGATTGAAACTTAGAGCTTTTTCCTCAGAAAAAGCACCAGCCACTGTCAGTTCAAAAATGCCCATGTATTTCCTTGGTATCGTTTTTTTTCTCTCATAGAAGACGAGAAATCTGTCCCAGACTGGCTTTACCTGGCTCTCTAACAGCTGGACTTACTCGGTGCTGTCTGCAGCTAGGCTTCCCAGCGCAGTGGGGAGTAAGTGTTGAGTTTAGAGGAAAAATAATATATGAAAAGAAAGCACCACCTGGTCTTAAAATCCATTCCAAAATAATTATTTCCTTTCTCTTATGAATACTTAACTCTCCCTTCAGTTACTTTCTTTTTTTATTCTTTCATTCCCATCTTTCCTACTGAGTTAAATCCAAAATCCATGTAACTCTGAATAGTTATGGATATAATATCCTTTTATAACTGTAGATATGTATATACAAATGTATGTTTATATTAGTCCTCTGTGCACCCAAGCTGATTTTTAGTACCTCCTCAAGCACAAGTGCACAAGTGGCCAGTCTGGGTCTGAACACTAGCTGATATAAATGAGCCCAGCCTTTCACAGCGCTTAATTTTCCTTAATACGCTTTGATGGACCAGAACTTTAGCTGGCAGAGACTGAACCAGAGCTGGTACAAGATGATAAAGTTATAGGAAACTTTCCTCCTCCCGTGGTAAGAAAAAAAACCCTCTCTCTCCTTTTGTTATAGTCAGCATCTGTGTAAACAGCCCCAGGGAAAATGTCCCGGAGTAGCCATTAGGCAGAGTGCTCGGCCCTGAGCGCAGCACAGAAAGTTCAGCAGCTTTGCAGGCAGAAGCAGGTTCCCTGGGGCACCTTGCACGCAAGCAGCTTTGCTCCAGGTCACTGTCCCCGCTCATCCCTCTGCTCATGCTGCCCTCCCGTCGCCCCTGCCTCGCGCTCCGGAAAAACCAGCTCTCAGCGGGAACATGGCACAGCCAGGACTGCACAGTTTGCCAAGGATCCTCAGTTAGGATAATACCAAAAGCAAGCGGTGCAAATGCCAAAGCCTCCGCTGCTCTAGATGAGCAAGATTCTGCATGCATTCGCTCCACCATTTCTCACAAACACCACAGGCTGAATTTTTAGCCAGTTCACAGTGAAGCTGAGGAGTTTAAGGACTGAAAGCACTTAGAAACAAAGGGCATTTTGTGATACCACACAAAGTATGATCAGATACTAGCTCAACGAGTTTAACTCAAAATACATTTCTATTTTATAGCATCCTGGCTGTGAAAAACTAAAAGGAATTGAATTTAAACTAGGTTCAAGAGCTCTCTTCAAGCTTTTCCTTTTCTTGCTAAAGCAGCAAGAAATAGATTTTCACATGTGATGTGTCAGACAAAGCAAAATTAGCATGGTAAATGACCTAACTCTTTTGGAAAATGTTGCCAATGAATATCAAAATCTTCTGATCTATATCCAAAATTGTCTACACCACCTTAGCTTATTACTGAGATGCCAAATCTGAGAGATACAATGAAATAATTTCAGTACCAATAGTGTATGTTCTCCACAAATCTGGGTAGGCTGATGTTACTGATAAACAATTTTATACAACCAGGCTCTGCATATAGGGAGCATTTTTTTAAGTCAAGTCTAATTTTTCTAAGAATTTTTAAGTTTATCTTAATCATAATCACATATTACTTGAAGCAGAAGCCAGTTAATGATTCCTAAGCTGTGTGCTTTTGTTTTCCTAAAGACAGACAGTTAAACAACTGAGTTGGCTGAGTAAGGTTTATGTCCATTTCTGAGCAATAAGCAGATCTATGAAGGCGTATAGACTTTGTAATTACATCACGCCTTGCTAGATTCAGTATTGATGATCACATTTATGCTGCTCTCAGTGTATATGTGAATATAGTGGTAGTGAATGCTTAGAGGAACTGCTTGTTTCTCAGCCTTGATGAAAATGCAGAAGAGGAACAGCAGTAAAAAAATGCATATGGGTAGGGATTAAAGTCATCCTCATTGGTGACCCTAGTGGAAAATCAAGGATCTTTGCAAATAGAGTGGAAGCATTCACATTGAAATATAACAGGAAAATCCCCACCAAGAATAGAATATAGCAGCTGGCATAGACACCATCCACTTTTAAGAGTTCCTAAGAGGCCCCTTGGGAAAAAAATATTGTCTTCCAGATTAAACACCAACCGCTATCATGTCTGGAGGCAAAGAACAGCATTTAAGGCAGAAGACCTCATTACCAAGCAGGACTTCATCCGAGGTGAGAGATCATTGAACAGTGCAAATAAGTTAAAAATTAACTGAACACGGTCCCCAGCACAAATGGTGAGGAGAGAACTCCTCGGTGTGCCTGAAAAAAACCTAATAAGTAAAACCCTGATGAATAAAACAACTCCTTGGTACTGACCTCAAAATCAGGGTATTATCTTCAGAGTGACAAAGGTATTTGGAAGTCCCATCCCGGGCACATCTCTCTGCTCTTCGGCATGAAGGCTGATGGGGAATATCCCAGCTTCAGAAATTGCAAATTAGGGAAGTTAGTGCAGTTTTGTAGGAATTCTCATTCCCCTCCTGTCAACAGCTGTTACTCCACAGAGCTGCACTGGTTTCACTGCGGTACTGCTCAGCTCCATGTTAATACACATTGCCTTTAAAAAAACACAGTGGCTTTATTCAGTTTGCAACTTAGTAAAGGGTTTCTGTGGATTTCGAAAAAGTTTCTGTGGTTCATAAAGCTCTTTGCAGTAAACACGGTCTCTGCATCCGTATGACACTGCAGCAATTGCAGAAGGGCAATTCTTTGCACACATTTTCTGTT
>JAWLRI010000024.1:1453648-1466781 GCA_034781795.1 Crypturellus tataupa | reverse complement strand
TTGGGAATGACTTTTAATTGGTGGTGTCTGTTATGAGGACTACGGGATTTTTGGGGGGAGGGATCTAGAAATGTATTGAATTAACATAACATGCTTGAATGGGGTAAATATAAAACCAGCGTGAGTACATGTGTTTTTTTTCAAAGGATATTCATATGCATTATTGCAATGGAAGGATGAGCTAGTATACCTAACTAGTATACCATAGTCCTTTATGAGTCTCAAACTTCACAATGTCAAATGTGACCTCAGAACAATATTGATTAGTTACAGTTACTATTATGCTGCACATTAAGAAAGCAGTTTATAGGTTATATTGAAAATAAGTAGCTCAGTGTAAAATGGCAGTGTAAAATATGCCAGTAGCAGAAACCTACAGATACTACCTCTGCATTTGTCCAAACACTCATTATAAAAAACAATATATTATTTTTCAGTGACCTAGTTAATTCTAATCTTGATTTCATCCACCCACAGGTGTCACCTCCTCCTCAGCTCCATTTTGATCTCGTTTTTCGATAAAAGTTGGTCCCCCAGAAGACCAGTGTTGAAACAGCTCTGAAATGTATTATTTGTTTTCTTAGCATTTTATTTTCTTCATTGTGTGTTCCCTAAATTCATCTCCCCTGTAGCAACCACTTGATAATGCCTGAAGCAGTAAAGGGGTATTCACATGAGTACACAAGGCAGCAATTTCAATTCCTTTTTTGCTAGAACGTAAAAGAAGTTGAAAACTTGCTCAGTAACAAGAACACTGAGCATATTTCTTAGCTCCTTGTTCATCTTGTCTGCCAGATTCCTAACAAAATGTTGTCTCCTTTTCCCGACTCTGTCAAATTGCAGAGACATCTTTGTAATTAAGGCTTTGGTTCTGTAGCATATGGCTCTTGATGGTTGTGAATGAGGAGAATACAGTAGCATCTGGAAAGCTTTGATTAAAAATTATATTGAATATAAAATAAGCCAAAATAATGCCTTGTAAAAACACCTCTTTTAGTCAAAACTCTCCATTAGTAGAGAAAATATTAAAAAATAATTTCTGACTCTGTTGAATCTGAAAAATTTGGGCTTGCTGTCTACTCCACTGAGCCAAATCCTCCTTGTTTCATTATCTGCCACCTTTCTGAAGGCTGGAGGAGCAGTCTGGTACTGCTGTATGATGTGATTAGAGGAAAGCAGGGGAATCTGTAGAGTAAATGGTTAGGAAGGATAGGTCAAGTATATGGTAGGCAAATACAGGACTTAAAAAAAGAAGGGATTTTTGTTTCATATAAATGCAGTCTTCTAGTATTGTTACCTAGCATGCTAGAATACGTAACAGCTCCCGGTCCAGATGTATTTCTAATCTTTCTAGCTGGTTCTATGGACTATTCCTCATTCTCAGCCCTCCCATGCCTTCTCTGGGAAATCCCCTTATCCTAAAACAAGTTGGTGTCTCTTCTCCTACTACTACTTTGCTCACAATGGAGAGCTGCTTTGATTCCCATTCAACCAAGTCAGCTCCACCATACCAATATGATTACGTATATCCTCACTTACCCAGCCTCCACTAAAACATTGCCAGTCATGTATTTCCCTAATTAATGCAAAAGACATAAAACAAGATTACCATGGGAAGGAAAATTGAGCAAATGCACTGTTATTTCATCAATCTTACCATATAGATTTGTTAGGGGTATAAAATGAAAATAGCTGTTACCTTGAAGTTGGATGAGATACACTAGAATTCTTGATTAATTTACTTTGCACATTTTTCTTCACTTTTTAAATTACATTTATTTTATAAAAAGAGGCTACAAAATTGTCTTGTTAATTTTTAAAGGAAACTCTTTATAGATGATGAAATTTTGCACTCAGTGTAATACAGAAGCATGTAGCAGTCATTCTCTGAGGATCTTGTAATTGTACATTGTATCGCAAACGTTAACAATTGTCAGTGATATAATGAGAATAATCTGTCTTTCTTTTGGTATTTTTGCTAACAAGCTTTTATGCTGTTTCTAGAATTGCAAGCACATTTCTGAAGTTTCTCCACTTTTTTTTCTACTGGCCATCCTTCCATGAACAGTGGGTGACACTGTAAAGATTATTCCCAAGTATACCCAATACTCCTCTGATTAGAATATTCTGTTTCATAGAATGCAATTTCTTATCATTCATTTTCCATATATTATATAGAGATTATTAGAATGAACATTCATTTAATTAGGCTTTTCAGTACCTTCATAGTTCTAACTCAAACCTTACCCCAAATCAGACCTATAAGAGGAGTTTATCCCCATTCTTTCTACCCTAGTTATAGCTAATGTCTCATTCTACCATCCTGTCTCTACCTACTTTTCTGCTCTTTTAATACTTTCTCTATCCTCTCTACTGTAAGAGGTCAGATTTCAACCTGCTGAGTTTCAGTGAATGTTAATTTTTCATTTGTCGAGTTTGGAAAAAAGAGTTCTTTTAAGGTTATTTCATCACCATCCATGGGATTAGCTTAGAGTTTGATCATGCAAAGGTGCCTCCTGGAAGAAATTGTAAACTTCCAGCTGAGCAGAGTTTCTATCTCATCGTCACTTAAGAGAACTACATCACCTCACAAATTTCACCCTAAAAACAGTAAGAGCTGTGGGAAAAGCATTGAACACAAACATGTAAACTATTTCAGAGTCATCATCTTCACCTGGAAGATATTTTTCTCCTTCATTCAACTATATTGCAGCAAGCAGAGATTTCGTGACACATAAAACCTTCAAAAACAGAGATGAGATGGTCTCCAGAGAGAGAGCAATAACTCCCCTAAGTGCCAAGGTCTTGCAAGTGGTCCAGATAAGCCTCCTTCAGTCTTGAAAACATCACAAAAGAAATTAAACAGTATAAAACACAAGAAAATTGTGTCCTGGTGCTGTTTAGAACAGTTAATTGAAGGAAGGAGGAGACAAATGACTATTACAGATAAGAAAGGTTATGATTGGAAATGTTCGTTTTCAAAGGAACACAAAGCATATGAACTAGCAGAAACATAAGCAAATGACTTCAGGTATGCTCACTTGATTCAAACTGACCTCATCAAAAATTCTTTTTCTACAGATGCCAAAGCTGCAGTATGGTTGTTTGAATAACCTTTGATGAACTGCAAGAAACATCCTGTCACTTTTGGAAGAAAACATTTAATACATACCTGTTTAGCCACCTACACCTTTGGAAGTGTTAACGTAGTGTTGCAAGGTCACCAGACTTGCAGGTTTAACTGAAGAACTGCAGTTCAGAATACGGAATCGTGAAGAGATTTCACATTAAAAAAAAAAAGAAAAAGAAAAAAAAGTAACATAAGCATTGAAAATCTTCCAGGCAGTCTAATTTCTCATAACACTTGCAGAAATTAAATGACAAACGAGGGCAGAAGTGATACACAGAATGGAAAATTCATGCACAAAGATCTGTAATAGCTTTTTTTTTCCTTTTTTTCATTTCTTTTAAAGCCTGTTGTTAATACTTTTTCCTGTAGGTTTTCTTAGATATTTAACAATTTCTAACAATCAAAATGATCTGATCATCTGTATAATTTTAAGACAAATCTCTCCCTCTCTGATTTGCTTCCAGATAATTCTTTATAGTTTTCTAAAAATACTTTGCAAGAATTTATACAACTCTGATTTCACTAGTAGAATGTGCATCATATGATCAGAAACGTTTTGCCAGAATCTTTGCTTAAAGTTTTGGCAGTTAATACTTATATTTTTTTGCTCTTCTTAGACCTGTCTGAGCCTGGCTGACTTTAGGAAACACCTGAGCCCCTTAATACTTTGCAGGTTCATATCTACTTTACTGGATGTGAAAAATATATATATTTTATAAACCTACCAGTACTGTTTTGTATGAAAGTGAACAGCTTCATCATGTGGTTTAACACTGCTGTCAGCTTTGCCTTTTCCAAGCCTTTACTTTGCTTCCCACTCTAACTCCTCCAGCCTATGCATGAAATCAATATATAGTTACTCTTGGGAAATTTCTTTTTTTCCTCTTGGGCCAGTATATTCTCATATATTGCTACTGGGTCACTACTGTCCTAATCCTGGTTCACTCAAGTTTAAAAAAAATTGTTTTGCTTCCTTTTGACTAATGTATAACATTTCTCACATTTCTGTGGCATTGCTAAAGATTACATGAGTATATTAACTTCATTTTAGTGTGTGGGAGTAAACATGAGAATAGGGAGAGAAAGTCCAACGCATGCCCTACAAGTCTGTTTGGCAAACTAACTTGAGTATGAAGTTTATAAATCAGATGTATAATTTGCCCTGTATGAACCCAATTTGCAACTATTTGAAATAATACCATTTACTATCTATGTAGTAAAAATAAGACAAATAAAGCAAAAATTCTTTGGCTGAAGTGGATAGTACTGATTTTAATAAAATAGGAACTGTGTTAGACTTTATTTTTCCATTAGAACCTTTTTCCTCTTTTTTTTTCCCTTTTTTTCTATGCATTCCTAATCGGAGCTCCATAGAGACAACGTAATCATTCTCCATAGTAAACCTGGCCTCCAATACTATTTGACTGAATACCCAAAGGATTACTGGCTGTAAAAGTAGCTCTCTAGAGACATTTCTTTCCTTCTACTTATCTGTCAGTTCTGAAGAACAGTTCAGCGGGTTGTCGGCAATTTTATCAATTTTGGATCGAGTACTTTTAAAAAAACTAAACATGAATCACAGTCATTTTAGAAACACTTTAGTTTACTAATGTGAACTGTGTTAATTTCTATAGACATAAAATATCAGAGCTTACTGGAGCTGAATATAAAGAAGCCTTGGGGAGGAAAACATAGGCTTTCTTTTAAACTATCAGATATGGACTGTAAACTGTCCTTAGAAAACAAATGTTTACCTCAGAAATGTTATGATTGGTCATATCATAAATATTGTGACTGAACACAGTGTGCTGCTCAGTCATTTGTTCTTCTTTTGCTAATTCTATTTATAAACATCAGACCCAAACTAAAGCAGGGAGAAGACTGGATACAAATCAGAATTTGCTTAAAAATTAGAAGTTGAAAATTTCAAACCCAATTAGAGAGGTGATTCCCATCTTCCCAATCTTCATCCCAATGTATGAACCTCTAGCACATGATTAAGTCACAGACCACATTTCTATTTCCATTTCGTAGCAAGTTTAAAGAGAAATGGACATTACATGATACGGAAAACTAACAGGAGTTAGAAGGACCAATGGGATGAGGTACAGAGGACACATGCTGGGATACTGTCCCCCTGAGCCACTAGGGACTGCTGGCCAGCTTGGTCTGTGTCAGTTTTCTACTGTTTCTTGCACCTTTCTCTGAAACATTTGATGCTGGTTCCAATGATGTGCAAACTATTAAACTTTCAAACCACTGTCCTGAGCCAGTTCGGCCATCCCTCCAAAGCAGGTTTTTCCAGCGCAATCCTGCATTTCCTTTTCAACAGCAAAACTTCTACTGCTTTACCATAGTCTTCTCAGAAGAAGATAAAATGCAAAAAGAGGGCAAAACTCCACTGTCTGTCTGATATAGCCTGTTGGATGGTGTTTAGTCCCAACCGGTGGAACCATTTGTTGAGTCATGGTGAGCTCCTGAACTGTCTGTTCAATCTGTTTTGAACAGCTTTTACCCCAATCCTGTTTGTTCTGTCCAGTGCCTTCACCCCTCAGTCTTTGCTTGGCAGATGGAACCAAGGGCTCCAAGAGAGAACGTTTTCCCTCTCCCTCAGAGGTGCGAGATGAGCTTGAGAACCCCCATCCACCAAAGCTAGAGAGGGCAGCTTGCCTGGTTCTTTCCTCTTGGTCATCATACCTCGATTCAATGCTATGAAAAGTCCGGTACTTCTTCAGATTTACAAACGTGCTCATACGTTTACATACATGCAACTCTATTGCCCACCCTTACATACATACATACATGCAACTATATTGCCCACCCTTCAAGCTTCTTGAAGTGAGAAAGAGAATTCGAGTCCTTTTACAAAAAGGTTTTTGGAGGTGCTTACATTCTGAAGAGAAATACAGTGGATATGGACATATATAAACAAAGTTTTATGTTAGAGAGCTGGATTTTTACCTTTTAGAGAAAATACTTTTGCAGTTTATGGCCAGACAAAACAGAAATTTTTGGCACCTGCTCCTTCCCATGTCACAAATATACGTCTGGAATTGTTTCACTGTACAGTAGGGACTCATTACATTTTAAGGACTGCGATTACGCGTTTTGAGTCCATCCACAGGCTGCACTGCAGCATGATTCAGACAGGCTCTTCCTCAAGACAAATTACACTCCTCGAGAGTGGAAAAATATTATCATCTGTCTCCCACTCACCCCGTTCGTCCTCTGCATGCATCGCAGCTGTCGATATAATTGCAGATTGTGCGATCACAAGGGCTACAAAAGAAAGAGAAGAATAAAGCTGATTTTCTTTTCTCTTAAAATACCAACCTGAGAAAATGCCTCAGTCAGTTTCTGCGTTGTCTCAGCCTCAGCAAATACACCTCCAAGTCCATGATTAGCAAAGTGACTAGGGAGTTGAAGTCCAGAATTGATTTATTCACCACAAGCTTTTAATCTTTCCAAATCTGTTCTCAATCAGAGGTTTTTATTTTCTGTGACGATTAAAAATCTATACACCGAGAAAGACAGATTTCCAGTTCCTGTCGGAATCTAGTGGCAAAACCTGAGCATCCATTGACATCTTATCTTGAGGTTTACCCTGTGTCTGCTATTTGATATGCAAGGAGTTACAGCCAGGGAACTAGTTTCTCCAGGAGAAAGTGGACATTGTCCATTTGGAATTAAATCTATTTATATCACCATATAATCTGGAAGGAAAAAAATCTTAGACAAATCTGTATGTGCCTCATGATTTCCTACTGCATTAAGTGTGATTAATTTGGTTATTTTTTCCTTTATTATTTTATTCAAGTGTATTAATCAACTTTTTGTTATTAGACAAGGTAACCAGGAGGTTCTTTTTCAGGGAAGAGATCATCTTCACTAAAAACATAATTATGTTTATCAAAAGACTCTTCTGTTCAACAAAATATTTGGCTAGTTTAATCAAAATGCAAATTATGCCACTACTGAGAAAAAAAGACAGTGCATAATAGCTGAATATTAGAGTTGCACAGACATTGCTGTTAGCAATTTATTGGGGAAGCTCTCACTCTTAAAGTTCAATCTTCTAAATAATGGATTACACTGCTATTTGCTTTTCACAAGCAATCTTGTGTTGGGGAAATAAACCTTTCCAAATCTTCAAAGCTTAGCACATCGACTGCT
Source organism: Crypturellus tataupa (assembly GCA_034781795.1). Taxonomy (NCBI): domain Eukaryota; kingdom Metazoa; phylum Chordata; class Aves; order Tinamiformes; family Tinamidae; genus Crypturellus; species Crypturellus tataupa. The sequence continues at coordinate 1,459,478 of JAWLRI010000024.1, read as the reverse complement.
TAGGCTCCTTGGTTTTTCTATGCCTGGATTTCAGACAGAGAACTTATTTTTAATTCTCTTCATAGTATTTGGAAGACCAAGACATGTTGACTCTGTAAGGGAGGGCAAGCCTTGTACAGGTCTCTTTTCTCCCCTGTACCTACGGATAGATATTGATATTAGACTGCCGCTTACAAGAGGTCTGCTACCACAGTTCTGGACACAGGGTGCACCTCTCCATGTTGCACCCACCACCTTATACCCAGTAGAGTGAGAGCAGGTGAAAAGCTGAAGATGGTCAAGCTTTCCTCTTCTTTCTAGGCACTTCTTCTAGGGGTAGGTGGGTTCCCAACCAGCGCTGCCATGACTGAGCCAACAACTTCCTCTCAGCTGGAGCCAACGAGTCAAGAAAGGGCAACAAGAAAAAGTGATGCCCTCCCTTCCTATTGGGATGAGTTGTGACAGCACCTTTAACAAAAGAAAAAATCAAAATGTTAAGTCTTAAAGTCAAGAAAAAAAATGACATGCATGACTAGAAGAGATGATGTAAAATATTATATTTTTGCTGTTTTTGCAACTATTGTATGAATGGTAATTTCATGATCTTGCTCTGTCTCCTTTTATAACGGTGAGCTTGCATTCTCTCTGGATGAGAGCCGGATTTAAAGATTCACATATTTGCAGATGTAAAAATACAGGCTTAAAGCCACTGAGGAATTCAGGAAACCAGAGCTTTCAGTAGGACTGCAGTCTACATTATGCATGGAGTAATGTAAGATTTCTGACGTCACTAGTAGGATTCAGAAGCAAAGTTTTAATAAGAAAACAGTGGGTTTTTTGTTTGTTTGTTTTCCAACAAATTGACACTGAACTCAAACTAGCAAATTTCTACTGGATATGAAAATAGTTAAAACTGGTGGAAGTGGAAGCTCTGTCAATGAGCATTGACCGAACACCAATTCTCTCGGTGCTAGTGAAGGCAGAAATGTTTAAATGTGAGCATTCTCCTTACCCCTAAGCGTGGCAGCAGTCCTGCAGCGGATGGGCCTGGAGACTGTCTGCCACGGCGCGGATGTCGTGATTTGTCACCCACGCGCTCCATAGTGACACTAGGAACTCCACCTTACAGCTTCACTTATCTTCCCTCTGCTTTTGTGATTCACCGCATGAGGCCCCGGCTTGGTGTGCGATTTGTCCTGTGTAATCAGGCTGCAGGCTTGACAGCAGCTCGATTCGGTGGGTGTTGCAGCGCGTTTCATCATTTGTCATGCGGATCCCCGTCCGTCAGCACATTACAATGGCAGGATCTGAGGTTTGTTTGGGTTTCTTCGGTTATCACAGATTGTTCCACAGCCTCTCCTGCAGAATTCAGTTCCAAATGATTAATTTTAACATGTTTGTCCTGTTTCTGCGTACTCCTTACCAAAACAAATAGAGCGATCAGACAGGAAATAACGTGTTTCCAGGAGTGTCAGACACCCTTCCTCATTTTATCTCCAAGCCCTTCAGGCTTTCTAGTGATTGAGATGTGAGGTTATGCTGGATAGTAGAGCAGTGTCTCTCTCGGGTCTTGGCTCTTTCATGCTTGCCACATCTACAGAAACTGACTGCTAAGACAAGCACCTCGGATGAAATCTAGTTCAAGCCCCATGCTTACCTGTTTTCGCAGTCCTGAGGCACTTAAATCCCGATGATCTGGAGGGAGAGAAGGAGCACAGGCTGCCTACATCTCGACAAGCCAGAGCATCAGTACTGCCAGCTAATTCTTGAGTCCTACTGGGAACTATGAACTAGTTACTCCTCTGGCTCTTCCTTGAAGTCTGCTCTGCTTCCGAAGGACGCTCAAAGTCCTTCTGCTGGGTTGGGCCCTGCAAGTAGGGGTCTACTTTTGTGGCACAGCTTCACTGGCAGTGCCTCCTCCTCCTCACCTCTCCATTTCCATCTCTTCATCCCTGTCACCAACTTCTTTCTCTTTTGATTTTGCATCTCAGATTTTGGCTCCATCATGCCTGTCCTGAGCCACACTTGCAATTGGCTTATTGCATTTATTACTCTCTTCTGCAGAAATCTTCTTTGGAAATCAGGCTCACATAGGCTATTTAAATAGGTATTTGGAAGAGAACAATTTTGAACATGATTAAAATATAAGGGAATTTTCCTCGAATGGGGAACCTATGTCTCTGCCATTGCTACAGCATCCAGTTAAGCATTTTGTTAAGTATATTTTGGAAAAGGAACTAAAATTCAGCCCTTCATCTCCACAGACCTTCCATTTACCCATCTGCACTTGCTCACCTTAACTTATTCAGATGTTAGTCTGTGTAAAGAAGAATCATGTAAGTGGAACTGATCATTTAATATCATGTGAAATTATGAAGAGCCTAGTAATTATTTCAGCCTTACAGGAACTGAAGATTTAAATCAACTCAGGCAGAAGTTAAGTTCGGAAGTTGCTAGTGGCAATGGAACAAAGCCCATGAGTTCAGCTTCCACTCAGCTGCTGTGACCCTTTGAACTTGCTGAATTTGACCTGAATTCTGAAAGAGATGGAGAAGGAGTACTGTTTGAAACAGTTTCACGAATTTCAGCTTGCTTCAGTAGGAAGTCATCTCTTGCACAATTATTTGTAGCAAAAAATAGATTTTGCTAAAAGTGAAACAAAACTCATTACAGTGCTTTGCCACTTGTTTGCAACCGAACTAAAAGATAGATTAAACTTGGCTACCTTTTTTATCATAGAGATGCATGGTGGTGATACATAATTCATCATCTCTAATGGAACATAAATGTTGCTGTCACATTCTCTGTTCTACCCCATTGAGATAGCTGGCATACATTGTTTAAAACAAATTGCTTGAAGAAGATATCAGAAGATACAAATTCTTAAATGATCCATTCAAATTTGTTTCACATATCTGTATCTAAGAAGATAGTGAGGAGATATTTTATCTAGAAGATAAGCGAGAAATCCTTTGATGCTTTGTGTTCTTCTGACTTGTTGTTAAATAGACATTGCTTAATTGCATTAAAGCGTACAAAGAATGACTGACTAACTTACAAAAACCTCAATATTTTTATGCTCTTGCTACCTGGTTCTTCCCATGTCATTTTATTTAGGAGCAAGATCCAGCAGATCTCCTAGCAATTTAAGGGTTTCACATGAAACCCCCTATTTACACAATAACATTTTTGCTAAACCGTTCATTAAAAAAGACCACTGGTTTATCACCAAAGACTATGTGACCATGTGAGTGCCCATCTGTTTTGTTAATTTATTTCAGTTAGTGCTTTTTATAGACGACCTAATTCAGATTTCAGAAAAGAAATGTCTAGAAAGGGACCATTTGGTCCAATATTAAGAAGTAATCTTGTATATTAAGAAGTAATCTTGCAGTTTGAGAATGTATTTTGCAATACTCAACATTGGTCCATAGTTAAGATTCTCAGCTGCCACAGCAGTATCTATCTCACATATACACTCACAGATATAATTTGGTTTGTCGAAGCAGTGAGGTGAAGCTTTCATGATATTATGCAATCATAATGCCCATAACACATATCATATTCAAACATACTCCTATTCATACCCATATTCATGCTATGCAGGACCCAGACTGATGTTGTCCATGACCCACCCACCAAGACTTCCTGTGGCCCCATAGATAAATAGAGCACCCACAAGGAGCAGTGGGAAAGGTACTGCATTCAGGGACACATATTTTCCCTGATCACCTACAAGATGTCACTATCAATAAACAAAATGAATAGCAACACCAACACCCAAAATAACAATGTAAAAGACAATATCAATTACAAGGGGCAAGAATGGGTAAATCAGAAATAATGTCCTGATGTAAACTTTTAGACACTAGTATGGAAGAAAAGGCCTTTAAGCTAAACCAATTTTAGTCTGCAAAAATTCGAGCACTCTTAAGGAAGTAAAATACCTACTATATCTACATGTCACTTTAAAATACGTTTTTACAATTTGGTAGTATAAAATTCCTGCTGATAATTTAACAAAATGTGTCTTTTTGAAGAACAAAGACATTTCTTTGCACTCAGCACAAAACACTTTTTGTCTATCACACATACCATTTTCTCCTGATCGGCTTTTTCAGTGTGGCTGATTACTCAATTCTATCTTAGGCACCATTTATAGAACTGCAAGGCACGGAAATTGGCCTGTTTTATAAGAAACTTATTAGTAATTATTCTGGATCTGGTTTTAAAAGGTTTTGTTCTTCGGGCAGATTTAGCCGATTTCAATTGAAGTCAATAAAAACTGAAAATCAGGTCCGAAATAGGGAGTGACAGACTGGAACTGTAGGAAATGCTGGCTGCACATGAACCTGGAAATGACATTGGCATACGAAAAGCATTTACTAAGTCTCTTCACTGAAATGTCATTTGGTTAATGATCATTTATGACAAGTTTGCAGTATCGCTGAAACCTGCCTTTACAACATAAATTCACCCAGGAATGACAGTTTATTCAGACATAGCATTTTTGCAATGCATTTTTCTGCCAAGCATAAAATTTTACTTCTATAAGTGTAAACAAATTAACAATTTTGTTATTTGTTTCATATGGTGAATGGGCGTTTTTTGTTTGTTTCTGGAAAGAACCTATTCTGGAAAGAACAGTATCAGCCCTTTCCCTTCTGTGGTTGATCTAAGACAGATTGATATTTATCTAGTCATCAAGAGCCCTCTTTTTATCCCTCACTCCTGATCCTTTACATCATCTCTCCATCTTCATTGTTCCACTTTGCTGGCCAGAAAGAGGACTAAGCAGAATCCATCAAGGATGGGAAGCAAAAGGAAGGAATCTGACCTAGCTGGAGTTAATGGTAAAATTGCTCCTACCTTTCAGTGAAAGCCAAGACTTCGCAGGCAATATTTTGCAAGCTCTCCCAAACTTGTCAGTGTGATTCAGCTTTGAGTTCAGAGAGGTCTAAAATTCTCACAGTCCTGAGGAAGACAGAGAAAAGCTATTATCAAAAGGCATAGCTTCTGACCATAAATCTTCACAGGCTTCAGGTCTCTAGTGATTTATGCAAATCTCTCTCAGATATAAAGCCATTTGGACTGCAAGCTCTTCTGACCAGTGCCAGCATGGTGATATCTTGGTTTATGACTAGAACCTCTGAAATTCAAAATAGCAACTATGGTAAAATAGTACTAACCCACCTGAAGTTTAGCACTCCATCAGGCCCATGCTCTCATCACCTGCAGCAGCAAGAGCTGGAGGAGCCAGAGATGCATTGCACCTGTCAGCCACAACGTAAAACAAAAATCACCAAGTGGCACTAGGCACTATGTAAGGTTGTCTGAACTAGCCTGGCTCTCTCTCTCTCTAAAAAAAAATAAATAAATAAAAATAAAGTGCAGCTTCCTAAGCCATACAAAAAATATTAGCCAAAATATCAGCCCTGCTGGGAAGTTGAGTGAAAAAGACTTAAACTGCTTTGCACACCAGCTAATTGAATTATCACTCCTTGGACCACCTAGACTAGTAAAAGGTTTTGTCTTTTCACACCACTTTAACTAAATAAGCAGTGTAAATACTCCTGCAATTGTGCCTCTGCAAGGAGAGGGGAGTTGGGCAAGTAGGACTTTACTAATGCTGTATGTCCTTGGAAATCTTGTTAGAAATTAGAGCATGTAGAAGTCTCTAGGTGGCTTGTTTTGGATAAAAATACCTTTTCTGTGCAAGCAAGTTCTTCTGAGAGGTTTGTGTATTGTAAGGCAGTTCCAGAAAAGGAGGTTGGGTGTCTAGACTGTCTAGGCTCAGTTTCAGCTGTGGGTCACTTGACAATAAGTGACTTTGGGGCTTAGAATATGACAT
>JAWLRI010000024.1:1398365-1453548 GCA_034781795.1 Crypturellus tataupa | reverse complement strand
CTTTTCACACCACTTTAACTAAATAAGCAGTGTAAATACTCCTGCAATTGTGCCTCTGCAAGGAGAGGGGAGTTGGGTAAGTAGGACTTTACTAATGCTGTATGTCCTTGGAAATCTTGTTAGAAATCAGAGCATGTAGAAGTCTCTAGGTGGCTTGTTTTGGATAAAAATACCTTTTCTGTGCAAGCAGAGAGGTTTGTGTATTGTAAGGCAGTTCCAGAAAAGGAGGTTGAGTGTCTAGACTGTCTAGGCTCAGTTTCAGCTGTGGGTCACTTGACAATAAGTGACTTTGGGGCTTAGAATATGACATGGGAAATGGCTTTGGCAAGTGAAGACACTAATGGGAGAAAGAAAATGAGAAATTTAGGTAAATAGGTTCCTAGTAGGAAGAAATACCTTGACTTCATACTACTAGTTTCACCTCCGGAGTGAAACTAACCCAAAGCCATCAAAATCTGCCCTTTCTGGGAAAAAGAGCAACAGCATACACTTGGGTAGGCTGTAACCACTGTAAGGGCATCTTGTCCTATGCCCCGCGACAGAGACTAACCCACGGGAAGTGCTAAAGGATGAAGCTGTGCAGATTTTCAATATGGAAGATGCAGGGAGAGGCACAAAGACCCACTGTGGCAAATAAGAACCAAATAATTAAAAAGTGCAGTAGAATTCCCAGGAAAACAGATTCCTAACTTTTTCCACTGTAAGAGGACAACAATTGGTAGAGCTGACTAAAGCGTTAAGCAAGATATTTTAAAATAGATACTTTTCCTATTTTCTTTGTAGTCTGATAACAGATGACGTGCTGTTATATCTCAAAATTATGAACACAAATAAAATTGTTGGCATGAAACAGCCCATGTCAGGCCTTGAAAAATTGCAGGTAATATTAGCAGTTTTCTTGATATCATGCCACAGGAAGGGTAGGGCTATTTTTTACTTCAAATCAATATTGTTACATCCAATGTGCCACCAGTTATCTCAAATGCCCCATGCTCATGGCAGACACAATCAGATTATTTGTGGGCAGCAATAATCATCAGGCTTTATCCTCTCCTGGTCCTGCTTGAAAATGTGAACAGCTTTGATTTGTGCATATCTGATTGCTTTATGTAACATTTGGCAAAGCTAACTTAAAACCACAGATTGCTTGTAAGCTCAGTGTAATTTAAATGCAATTGGGTGGCCCAAGACTTTTTGTCTAATAGTGTATTTTGGGATCTGAAAGAATATTATTGCAAAAACTGCCTTCTCATAAAATCTGTATCTTAGACACCTTATGTTTTCTTTTCATCTGTAGTTCCCTGGCCAAGCAACATCACAGATTCTCACCTATACAGTTTACATGTTGTGTTTCTTGGTGTTGCTGCAATTAAATCTTTTCAACTTCTGGCCAAGTGAATGTGTGGGGCTACTCACGGCCAGCTCCTTCATCTCTCTGTCCTTTTATACTACCAGTGAACAAAACTGTGCAAGTTTAACTGTTTGAGTTTACTTACTTTAGCACATCCATAATGGTAAAAAGAAGGAAATTCCTTCACTCTTGCAAGTGAAGAGAAAAAATAAATCAGGCAGCCCCACAGCACTGCATTTCGGGGCATCACAAAACAATATATTTATTCTTATTTATCCTGTATTGCTTCTCCAAGCTTCACGGGAAAGTGGGAAACGGGAGTAGACTGGCCCGCTCTTGTGCTGGGAACTTTCAGACCTGACCTGAGCAGAGCGTAAACCTACTGGCTCAGGCTCACCTACAGCCTCCTAAAAGGATTCCTGTATATCTGCCTGTGCCACACAAATATGCAAACCTCCTTCCTATAACACATCTGCAACCTACTCTAACATATGGAGAGCTCTGGTCTCTTCTACATGTAGCCTGTGGTTTGTGTCCCTATTGCTATAATATTAACAATAATAAAAATAATAAATGAAAACTCACCTTGAGATCTCTGGAACCATAATAAAGTCATCAGTTATGAAGAGTGAAATTTCTTTTCCTTAAAAATTTCTTTTTACACTGCCTGGGCCAGTTTTGAAGAACTCAGTCTACAAACAGTAAATACATGTGGAAAGGGGTTATTCCTTAGTTAAGCCAGCTCACAAGACCTATTTGATACAACCAAATCTCCCTTGTGTGTGTTTGTGTGAGAGGCAACCTACTAGTATGAGTATGAGAACAACAATTGATTTGTATTTAAAGATGAGCAACAACTTCTACCATGCTTTCTAATCTTACTAACATCAGCAATAGATCATTAAGAATACGCTCAGCTAACTCAATCTAACTCAATTTGAACTTGCCTTTTTTTTTCTTTGCATTTTATAGAGAAAAAAAATGGAAAGCAACAATAAAAATCCTTCTTTTCACTCCTACTGTCTTCCTGTGGATCCATAAATTTTTCTTACGGATAATCTCCTGTAGGTCTTAGTCCATTTTATGATGCAAACCTTGATTTCCATCAGAGGTCAAGGCTCTTTTTTGAGTAGCCGATGCATAAACATTCTCCAAGAGAGTACTATATCTGCACTGTACCTAATTTATTTTATTCCCTAGAAATGATGCTGTTTCCAAGCTGAACAACATCTCCCAGGAGCTGACATGGCAAAAATCTGGCATAATGAACCCATGCGAGAGGGAGAATGGTCTCACCTGGAGCAGGAAAGTGCTTCAAGAACAGGTTCTGAGCCCACTCATACGCAGCCAAGGACGAGCCATAGAGCAGAGCTCCTTGAACCACCTCTGGGGACGGAGGCAGCAGTTCCCAAGCGTCCACATGAGCAAGAAGAGGCATCTTTGTGGGTGATCAGTTTTTCCGTGCCAGTTCTGCCATGCTGCGTTTGTCACAGGAAAGGAACCGTGACAAGTTCAGTGCTACTCTCTATTACGCTGACACAATGATTAATGGCTGTGCTAACCAACACAGATCCACACTTAATTTACACCTGTGTAAACAGTCAAACACGGCCAACACCATCTGATCATACTGGAGTACAACCATGTTGACATATTCATACTGATGTCATTGGGAGCGTCTAGCATTTGGACCCTGACTTTACTATTAATAATATTTCCAAGAAGTCCCTTGAAAGTTTGCTTTAAAACAAATAAGGAAAAAGTGCCTATCATTCCCAAGTTGTATTGATACTAAAGTATTTTCTTAGCTACCCCCAGTGACTAAAGCTACACATCAGCATTAGAGAGAAAACAGTGTGCTTTTGTGAAAATCCTGCTATTTATTTAGCTTATGATGAATGGATAATTGTCAGAATTTGGCCATAACCTCACTGTTTTTAAGCAAGTTCAAGAACACAGAATCCAATAGTGTACCTGCTCATTTGCACAGCCTCTAGGTTACCCCATAGCCTGCTCTCTCTGCACAAGACCTGCCTGGGTCTCATGTTTCCTCAGCCCTCGGGGCTGAACGTGCACATGCATTTCACCTTCAACCTGCTGCCACCAGCAATGGCAAAACGTTAGTGGCACCTCAGTGAAACCTCTTTATGCCTCTGCCACTCAAATATTCTCCTTTGTAGAGCCATGATATTGCTTTTGAGCTGCTTCGTCACCTTAGGTCAATGCATTCATTAAGCAAAACTTCCTTCCAGTGTCCAGATGACGTACACAGTTCTGTTAAACTGTTATATCTGAGAACTTTTATTACAGGTTTTATGTGGTGGCTACACTGCTGCCACAGAAGAGACTCAGAAGACTTTTCCTGCTGTAGAACCTTTCCAATGACAGGAGGAATGTAATTAAAGTGTATTTTCTAGCAGCCTCTGCTTTGCTCAGAAAAGCAGCCAGACCTCATTCCTCCCATTCCCTTAGTTTTATTATAATTGTGAATAGAGCGAAGCAGGCTGCAAATATCCTTACAATTGCTTTATATTACTTGGATAGATAATTATCTGATTTTGCCAACAAAGACAAGTTTATCCTTCATCCAGTGAAAGAAATAATATGCTCCTCTGGCAATAATTATGTGCAGGTGAAAGAGCAAGAATAAAATTGCAATAGCCAAACTGAGTTCTTTTTGAAAATCATGGGCTTAACTCACCTTGAAAAAATAAAGTTTTAGACTTCTCCTTTAGGGTGAAGCAAATATTTTTTTAATTTTCTTTGTGATTCGAGAAATTTGCATTTGGGACTGAGAACACCACAGTTAGTGGGGAAAGGAAAATTTCCCCTTTCTAATCCACAATACTCAGAGCGGCAGCCCTCTGAAAACAATATCTCTTGCCCTTGCCACAACACCAGGAATATTGCCCTTCTCCATCTGAGAAACATCGGTTAAGTACTTGGTGTGTGTCCAAAGCAAAAGGTACCTTCAAACTCAGGCGATCCTGCCTAGGTTCCTTCCACAGCACAGACCTGCTGCTGTCTGGGCTGGGCTGCCTGTACGTGGGATAACTTCTGGCTATCTTACAGTAATCGTTGTGGTATGTTGGAATCAGAATGCATCCCACAGCTAAGTCCAAATGTCCTATTCTCAGTTTCCCAAACTTTCCAATACTCATGTATTAGTACGGCACGGGGAGGGAAAAAAGGTCAAAAAATAACAGGTCTTGATGCACTAAATGTCAGTGTACAGTAAAAGCATCTCCCCAGACACTCTCAGCTTACGAATTTGGAAATGTCCCACGCAGGCACCACAGTGGCACCACCACCAGAGAGTTCCCAGTGCTGCTCAGCATTGCCACGCTGTTTCACCGAGCTCTGTCTCCACATGCACGTACCATCTTCCTGTATAAAAGGGCTGGCTGCTGCTCTCATTACAAAGCGCTCTGGTCCGTAACTCCGACATCTGACAACGCGTGACACCATTGTCTATCATTTCAGCAAAACGCATAGGACATGTTGAAGTGAGGGTGGGCAGAAATGTAAAAGTTCTTTTCTGTTTGAATAAATATCATATCCACATGCTCATTTACCTTTTTAAACATTAATAAAAGGCTCCTCTGTTGAGAGTTTCTTATGAAATTTTGGGTGCATCTAGTTTATAACCAGAAAGACCTTTTTTTTTTTCAGAGCAGGGCAGCGCAGGCACCGCCTTGACACATTCTGGTCCTGGCAAGAAAAGTAAACAGAAAAGGAAATTAAAAAAAAAGGTTTAAAAAATGTTCAGTGACCAAGTCAAGCCTTGGAAAGAAATGCTTCTGGATAATGGCATATGGATATTCCCTCAAGCGAAGAGTGGCCTTATTTATCAACCTGTTGCTCTCACAGAAAATTATCTGTAATGCAAAAGTTTCATGATACTCCAGCTATGAAATTGTATATATGCAGTTTCTCATGTATGAAACTATATATATATACAGTTTCATAGCTAGCATGAGAGAGGTAAAAAAAAAAATCCCAGCCTGCGATGGTCAAAGAGCAGCGCTGGGTAGTGAATCACTGTCTGTGAAGCAGCAGGAGGGGAAAGAGCCCAGGCTTGGCTAATGACACCTCTCACCTGCCGGGGTGGCCAAGCCGGGATGCCGCGTCCCCCGGCTCATCTGCACCGTCCTCCCAGCGGACACAAAGCAGGGACTGTCCCAGCACCACCGCCTCCTCCTTGAGCAAAGCGTAGATATTCTGTGTCGTTTAGTCATCCCTTCCTCCCCAGGCCTGCATTTCATCTGTTTTTAAAATAACAGCTCCCACTGTATACAGCAGCGATTTATGACTAAAACCGGGCTCCTCTGCTCCCTCGTATGGAAAAAACACCTCTCTAACCCATGAGCACGGCCAGGTTCGAGGAAGGAGGAGAGAGATACCACTTATACATTGCAGTACCTTCTCCAGTTTGGAAAAAGCATACAGGATCTTGTCCCATCTTTATATAGAAATTATCATTTGCTTGCCTCAGCAAAACATACTTGGGATGTCTTTCAAGAATATCTAATATAAATTTGCAAAACAGATTTTGTGTGCATGTACGAATGAACTCAAGATGAAAAATAGGTAGACCGTCAAAAAGACACAGCCTGTAGTCCAGTAACGGTGCAAGTCCCATCATGGCCTCTAGATGCAGAACAGACAACGTGGTGTACAATAGGGAGAGGGAGAGCTGGTGCCATTCGACCTCTGTGCCGGATGGTCTGGGAAGGTTAGTCATCATTACCAGATGGTACAGATACAGGGTCATTTAAGTAGCTGAATATGAAATCACTTGTGAATAATCATCTCTCTACAGCTCTTTGATGTGCTAAAATAGAAGGTACTGATGCAAAATATATTAATATATTTCACGTAAAGCAAAAAACCCAATAACTATTGTGTTCAAGAGTTTTTTTTTTGTGTAAACATAGTTTAATTAAGCTGCAATTTTGAGACTAAAAGTCATGAGCATTCCTGAGAAATGTAGCTTTGCATCAGTTCATCATAGCATATAGCCAAGATAAAATTTGCATATTGCAGAGTAAATAACACATTATGGAACCCCAATGGACCTCCGAATAAAAGCCCATGGTCGGCTCCTTTCTGCAGTCATTATAAGGCAGAATAAGCAACTTTTAAAAACACACTGCAAAACTACCAGAGAGCACAAACCAAACTGTCCCACTTGCAATGAAGAGTTTCACACTCTACTATCCTACATTTTGGGATCCATGTACAGTCTTCATGCTGCTCCAGTCACATGGTAACATTATGGCAAGGCTGAATTTAGACTCTGTGTAAAGTGAAACTTGAAATCCAAAGAGCTGGAAAGACAAAAAAGGGCCATCATCACAGACAGTATTATTTTAAAGTTACCTCTGTTAAAGCAATATTAATAACATAATAAAAAACTAGAGTTAGGGAGTCTTGCAAAGATTTATCTTATTTCCTAATTATTGCTCTCAGCAACTGTGTACTATATCAATTTTATCCCATACAAAGAATCATTACGCTTTGACTCTGAATTTGCAGAACAGAATGCAAGAGCTATGTCTGTTTCCCACATGATAAAAGACTAAATATTTCCACGAGATTTGCCTAGTCTGAGTGATTTTTTTGTCACTATGTTTTAAAAAACTTAAAAAATGTAGGGAACTTTTAATATTCCACTGTGCTGAAAGCCCTTCTGGATTTACTGAGGCTTCCCAGCTCCTTTCATAGTCTTCCAGTCACACAGCACAAAATACTCAGTCTTCCTGTGCACGTCTAAAAATATTATTCGCAGCTGTGTTTGGACACGTATTTTAGGACTGCTATAGACAGGGCTGAGCGTAGCTGCTTGTGGCCACAACGTGGGTGGGAGCTGCACAGAAACGGGGCAACTTTCACCATGAGGCCCGGGGTAATATTTAAGATATACCCAGCCCTCCGTCATCCTGGTGCCTCTGTGCTTGTATGAGAGACATTGTCCACATCAGAAGTTTCATCTTCTCTTCACCCTACCATTTTCTTTCATCTAGACATGTAATGGGCAGGCAACAGGTACCCTAATTAAAGCATCTTTGGTCCTCAAAATTATCTCACATGTGTCAAAACTTGAGAGTTTCAGGAAAGCAGGCCAGATCCCATCCTCAGGCTGGTCACACCATGATTTGGAGTAAAGTCTTCCTCAGACAACCTTAGAAATCCCAGGGAAAAAATAAAACTACCTGAATGTAAATGTAGAAGATCTACCAGTAAACTAGTCCATTACTCTGTACTTGCTACTTTTTGAAGATGTCGTGTTCAATGACAAAATACTGGAGGATATTCTATACAGCAACTGGGAAATCTCCATAATAAATCTGTAGTGTTTTGCACCTCTTTGTAAAGGAACTCATAACCTGTGCTAGAACCCACCAGAGTCGTCAGATTCTGAGAACTTCGGTGTGGCTGCTGAAAATAAGTATCCACTAGTCTATTTTACTAACTTTAGCTGTATGCCCCAGTGTTTTGCTACCAGAAATAATACAAAAACAAACAAACAAAAACGTACACTGAGCCAGAGCCACATGTACACTTGGACTCCACAAGCAGCTGAGATACAGGACTGACCACATACCAAACAAAGGAAGAGTTGCTTCATGTTTCTAATAGGTAGCTGCTGGAAGCAGATATTGAGAGAGATCTTCAATATCAATAACTCAGTGGGAGGACACAGATGTGTTCAGTTTAATTAATTTCTTACTAAAAAAATAGGGAACAATTTCAAGATATGAGCCGCCCCATCCTATTCCCTCTATCCAGTTTGATTCATACAGCAGTTACTGCACTGAAGACTTAACACTGATTCACAGCAGCTCATTGCTGCAACCATCAGCTGCTATTTTGACATCTCTTTCACAGATTATTGAAGTATTTCCATCATAGAACAGGCCATTGGAACAAATACAACATTAAATACAAAAATCAAAGATGTAACTAGTGAACTGTTTGCAAGAATGACTAGAAAAAATGCAATTTTTTTATCATACACACATTATTAGAAGACAAAAGAGGGAGGCCACTACATACCAGTTTTATGACTGGCCAGCCGTCTAGATTTCTACCCCATCACATTTTCTCTCTTTTCTTCCAAGGACGGGCCTGAGAAAAGCATACTGAGCCCAGGGAAAGACCTTCAGACAGCTCTGCTGATGTGTTTAAATCCTGACCTACACAGAATGAGAACACCTGAAACCACAAAGCTTAACCAGATGCTCCTTCTGCCAGTATTTTCTCTGGTTCTCATTCAAAAGCTCCAGAAAACCAACACAAAAGCAAAGGCAGTCACGCTGTCTATGCCTGCTCGCCCATGCACCAGCAAAGAGCAGCAGCACAGTCCCTCCCAAGCTCTGAGGTCTTCCCATCTTCCCCAGAATTGCCCCAAAGGCAGCACCAGTTTAGCCTGTTTTCTCCTGGATATCCCATTAAGCTCTTTCACCTGATAGGTAAAAAGGTGCTGTGAAAGGTAAAGAAACCCAGAGCTCGCCTGACAAAAGCAAATCAATAAACAATGGGGCTTGCCCTGGAAAGGAAGCAATTAATCACTTCCACCACATACGCTTATTTACAGGAGCAGATTAAAAAGGCAAAGTGCTGCGCTAGGATTTGCTTTCTGTTCAGACTGAACCCACATGCATTTTAAAGCATTGCCAGCTGCATTCATAAAAGCAGCAAATAACAGAAGACTGAAACCTCGTCATGGGAAAATTCTGTACGAAGGAAGAACACTGGCAGGGTGAGGGTCTCTCCAGCGCTCGGCACTAGGGCCTTTCGTGTAAAACTGCCTCATCTCCCTTTGGTTTCGACCTCTCTCAAGAGAGACGGCATGAGGAGTTTCAAAGCCACAGAGCGGGGACAAAGTACTCTACAGCAGGGCATAACTCTGTAGGAAAATAAAGTATTTGTCATCTTTGCACAGACATGGACTACTGACAATATGTAAATCCACCTTAGGAAATTTACAGCCTTTTCATCAGCAGATTTCACAGAGCATTGCCTCCAAGCAAGCCAGAAACGTTCGGTGTCTGCTCAGCTGACTTTCCATAGCAGTGATGATGGGCATTTCTTGTTTCTTTCTTCTGCTTTTTGGATTTTAATTTCAGATTAAATTATTTCCAGACGTTGTCTCATCACCCTAATTGCACAGTAACACCACAATTAACTCCATCCCCGACCTCGCTCCTCCCGACAGGAGCGAGCTGTGCACGGCTCGGCCTTCCCAGAATCTGACCTCCCTGCGGCAGCTCCTGCCAGATCCCTGTTGGACGCGTGCAAGATGATCCGCTCCCAAGCATCCAGCTGAGACCGTGGCAGAACCGCAGCTCGGTATGAAAGCTTTTGTGCTTTAAAGGCAAAAATGTAGGCTAGGCACAAGTCCAGCTGCTATTTACTTCATTTTATATGCTTGTAAACCTCTCTCTCAGAGGGAATATGTCTACAGAATACAGCACACGTACTTGTAAAAATAATGCCTGTTAGAAGTGCAGCACACATGAGCCTAATCTTTCCCCTTTAATTAGCTCACAGAGAAATGGGCTTTAAGGTGACCATTTGCATCCTCTGTGGCTGGAGCTCCAGAGAAAGCTAATGCGCAGCGTTTGGGTGGAAGAAAAGAAAAACAAGACTTTTCTAACTCACAGAGCATAGCTCTGTTATCAGGATGATTAAAGCCATTTACTGTAAAATAACAGCCTTCCAGATCCTCTCAACATCCTGAAGTCATTCTACTGCTCCTTGGTAATTGGATGTGTTTCAAATGGGGTAAAATATAAGCATGTTTATGAAAAATATTCTGCTGATCAGGATATCTTGGAGAATTTAGCACTAGTTTTCATCTGTCTTCCTTCTCATGTTCATCTTCTAAGGAAGGAACTAGAACTTTGCTAAAAAATAATACTTCTGTAATTCTATTTTGCTAAGGTTAAGCCAAAACATTTAAGAACAAAAAATGCTCTAAGAAAAAGATAAAGATGGAATGGTTGCCAAGAACACAAGGAAAGTAACATTTCTGTATAAATTACAATTCCAGAGAGCAAGGATGTTTATGTGCCTAGGTTCGGTTCTGCGGGACAGGTTGGGGAACGAGCCCAGGCTCTGCGCAGCCCAGAGGAGAGTCCTCATCCAGCTGCTCGTTTAGAAAGGGAGACGCAGCACAACCAAACAGCACCACCATTTTTTTATCCCCATTTCCTTTACTTTCCGTGCAAGTCAGAGCTCACTAAAGGAAGCTCTGTGGTGATTATGTGGTAACCGGGTCTTCATTTTAGTTTCTCTATCAATTCTCCCCTCCCTTATTTCCCAAGCCGTTGTGTTTTGATTACTAACCTTTTGAGACCCTTTGAATAAATGCAGTGACAGAGGCTAAACCCCAGCTGGTGGGTTTGGACATGGGTGCCTACAGATGCCTTGAGGGCATCAATAGGCCCCACTGACCTCCACGGAGCTCCCAGGCGCTTCCCCTCACCCAGTCCCAGTCTCGGGTCCTCACTTCAGCCCACCCTGGGGCTGTCAGGCTCAGGCTGTGAGGCTGCGGCGGTGCCGGTACCAGCCCTGCTGTGCAGCTTGTCTGCAGGACGGAGCAGGCTGCATGGCTACAACCTGGTGGAGTAAACACAAACCTACCATTTGCAGCAAACCACACGATGAAGGCAGGTCAAGCCGGGTCACCATATCAAACCCCCCCCCTCTCCTCCTCACGCAGCCCCTGACTAAGGGTGCCTAGATTAAGCAGCGCCTAGTTACAAGCAGCTCTAGAAAGCTGAGCCACGTATACATCCTCACCAAGAGGAAATGCACGTCTAAGTGCCGCTGGAGCCTTTAATCCAGTTATCTTAGATATTTTATGCATGAAGACATCCACAGAATGGATATGCCAAAGGAAATACCAGCTCAGGACTGAAGAAGTAGGACTGTTCACAGTGATTTCTCTCAATCCTGAACAGACAATAGCTGTATTATAATAGTTCCTGCTTCTTTAAAATTTTTCTAATAAAGTCAATGACAAGAGGGAATAAATGGACACACAAGGAATGAGAAAGTGGTGAATAACATTTTTAACACCATAAATCAGACGTACATATTCAGAATATCCTATCCAAATGTTAATTTGGATCACAGTCCCAGATCTAATAATTTACAAAGAGTTTGCATCCAAGTACATCCATCCAGTTCCTATTAGTAATAACATTAACCTTGTACTGGATGCAATATTTCTTCCTACTGTCAACAAGGACAAACCCTCCTTGCCTTCCATTAGGTCACCAGAGCTGTTCCAAAAATGATAAGCAAACTACTGACCATTTGGTAACACTGGAAATGCTGATTCTCATGAAATTCTGAGCCAAGTTTTGAAAACTAACAGTTTTGGTTCATCTAACCAGGCACCAATGAGAGCCTGAACTTTTCTTTTGCTATAGTTTCAAGATCTATAGTTCAAAATCTATGAGATTTTGAAGGCTGGTGGCTTGGTCTGCCTCTTACTCTGTGCTTCCCTCATCTTGCACTTTTCCTTAACTATTAATCACCAAATAAGTCTGAGAAAAAGTAATGGGATAGATGAACCTTCAGCCTGAATGATAAATTTGCTTTAGTAATAGGTTTGAGTATTTGAAGAAAATGAGTTTATTAAATAGATTCATTGTTCATTCAGGAGATAGATTTAAAAATAATTCTATTTAAGAGGAAAGGTTATCTTTTTTTACTTCGCTTTTATTCTGATGAATACCTTGACATTTTCATCAGAACAAGTATTTTGAATGGTTAGCATGGACCTTTGTAATTTTTTTTACTATTGAATAACTCCCTTTAGACTACATATTGATGTACTAAATACAGTAATCTTAATAATCAGATGTATGAGACAGGATGAAATGAGCCAAAACTGAACACTGCAGAGGGGTGTATCAATTGCATGTTCCAAAGAACATAAGAGAAAAGGCAGGAAAACAAAAACATCACAGCACCATTTTATGGTGTCAAAATATCAATATTGGCAACAATTTCCTTGTATATTTCATTCTGGGGGGAAACATCACTGGCAAAACCAGTTCTGGGATGGTTCTTATTGTATACAGAGATGTTTTACTAGACTGGTGGTAAAAGCAGGAATGAATTACGCTGGTATGAGTTGCTCAGCGTTAGAGCTCCAGCTGACATGGAGTCTGGACTGACGTTTCAGCACATACATGCAGATGGAAGCTATATTCAGAGAGAGGAAACTCAAGCCCAGGAAACAGTAGGAGGGCTGGTGACACAGTGAGACAGCTTACATCAGTGCATTCCTGTTTCTTTTTGCTGCCAAGGTGCACTTTGCCTAATTTTACTGTTGCTCACATGGATATATTTATCTAAAAAACAAAGTCAGTTCAAAGCAAGAGTGGCTGACAATTTCAGGTAATATACAATCAACATGCATCTGTAACATCAACGGATTAATGCCAATTACAAGTGACCACTGGAACATATGTGGCACTGTCATAGCTAGCAGGTCATCCAAAAGTCCGTTTATGATTGCAAAGAATAACCACCTGCCCTCTTTTTTTAATATATAAGTATTCAGAAATAATAGCTTTTTTTCCCCCTATCTTTTAAGTCACATTTTGTGGTGCCTTCAAGGTACTAAGCATGCAGGTAACCTGCTCTGGCCATTAAGACCATTTGTGCAAACAGTCCCTTTGCAATCATGTATTTAAATGAAATTATTTCTTCCATCTCTATCATATTTGTAAAACAGAGATCAGACCTTCTATCTATTTCTCCACTTCATTTGTGGAGAGGCCACTGGTGAGGCCAAATGGCTTGTGCAAAAACATTACTTTGATGCTTCAGCAGTCTTGCTTGGAAGTTTTATAAAATTGTTGATAAAATATTTCTTATTTTATTTTTCCTCTTTTCTACCTGACATGTACAGTGCTGCAATGAGGGGACCTTTTATTCATTTTATCACATATCTCAACTCCTTATACTTTTACAACTTCAATTTACCCATCAGTACAAAATGTTTGATTAAAATAGACATGGGTGGGTGTACAGCATAAATTGCACTTAAAACAGCAATTTTAAGACGAGGTGAAGAAAAGTGATGCCCTTATGATTAACTGCAGTACTTTCATCTTATTTGATGTGAGGTACATGCTAATGACTGCTTTTAAGATATTCATATTACTGCTTGCTTTCTTTACGTCCACAAATGCTTTTTTTTTTGTCCTATTGAATAACTGCTGTGAGAGGCGCTTTATATAAATATGCTACACAAAAATAGAGAAATAGGATTACAATTGTTTTTTTGAAGTGACAGATTCTGGCAGTGGCAGTCCAGCAAAAGCAACAAATTGAGTATATCACCCTTTAATTGCTCCACACTTTCATATAACTGGTATCAGCACAAAAGCTTCTTTCTCCAGGTTGCAGGAGTTTAAATTACCAGGGACGGAGGAAAGAGGGCTTGTTCAATCAGTACTTTACAAGAAAGAGCCTTAAAGTAAGCTACTAGCTTGATCTTCCAATGCCTCCTTGTATTTCCTGATGCTTTAAGCCCACCTCTCCTCTGAATGATGCCCAAATGCAACTTTGTACATAAAAAATATATAGACAATAGTAGTCAACTCAAGGGGTATTTTTCAGCCTACAATCCACAGGCATCACCAAAGAGGTGATGGAAGCTGAGGACAGCAAGTTTGTTGTCCAGAGGCCTCACCATCCAGAATCCTCACCTCTGCTTGAAAACTTTAGAAAAAAAGTTTAAAAACCATTGATTTCAGGAACTCCATTGATCAGGGTTTATCTTCTTTGTAAAGAATGACCAAGACATCTCTGATGCTGAATTTTTCGTGCCTGACATATATCAGCCCAGCTGAGAATCAGAAAGGCAGTTGTCATATAAATGTATACATAAATGTATTCATTATCATTAATATTTCAAGATAGGTGAAAGAGGAAGGGCAGTTATACTGTGATCATGTAACCATTGACCAGGGACTTGATGAGCAAGTGAGTATTTAGATTTGTTTGCAGAACTGTTGCCTCTGAATTTCTTGCCTTAATGTATTTATTGTTTTTCAGCATATGTAAGGTACCAGAACTTTTAAGCTAGCTGGCTAATATAGAAGCACAGGTTCCACAGACAGAACTACACAGGTTTTATCAGACATTGGTTCTTCTGTTGCGCTTGTATTTGGCCATTTGTATTTGCAAGCCAGGAGACTACAAGAAAGCGTGCCGAGACTATAGTATTTTCCTCTCTCAGAATGTTGTTCAAGGGAAATAGAGCAGTCAAGAAAAAATAAAATTTGTCTTATTAACCTGGTATATGTTCATGTCTTTTCTAACATCTGCAAGCTTGATAACATGGAACAAGATGCCCTGAGTAGTTTCTGGATGGGAAGGAAAGGCTTTGCTGCATTAGGAGCAGTGATCAGAGAGGGCTGAGTTGGAAACTCTTGCGAAAGGAAAACTTCTCACCTCTGGAAGAAAAATGGGTAAAGATGAGTAAAATGAGAAATAACTTGAGGGCAGATTTTAGGCTGGTTATTGCTTGAGTGGATTTTTCTGAGAAGGAGAGAAGAAATAGACAATTGGGGTGGGGGCAGATTGCAAGAGAACTGCTTTGGCATGATTCAGGAGAGATCATCAGAGGATTAAATAGTGTAGAAAGGGGAAGGAGCAAGGTAATCTGTTGAACAGATAGCGAATGTCAACAAGTATCCGAGTAGAGAAGAAAGGCAGTGGGCACAACTCCAGATTGTAAGAGGGAGGATTAAAAAAGGAGGCCATCAGACACAGAAAACCTAATAGGGAGCACAGAGGGAACAGAGTGAGAAAACTCTTTTCCTCTATCCAGTTATTTGTCTTCTTCATTAGGAACATGGGAATGTCATCTCATTCGATTCCCAGCGAAATCCTATCTATTTGGCTTAGAAGCACTACTCGTTTTTTCTTTGAAATTCTGTCAAATCTCTTGTAATGGAGGAGCACATTTCGCTGGTATGTCTGATAAAGTCAAATAGCTGCTTGTTTACTTTTTGTTAGAGATTTATATTCTGTGGTGAATAAATATGAACTTCATCTGAGCTCAGTTCAGTTCAAACAGGCTACATATGCTCCTGTATGTAATCTAACGCTGGTTAAAGATTTCTGTCAATATCTGCCCTTCTGAAACATCACTGCTTTTCAGGGCCCCCTTCATTCTGTGTCCACTTCTGAACAGAGGTCACAACCTTTGCAAATAGCCTTGTAAAAACTTCATGGAGGTGCATAAAAAGAGCTTTTTTAAATGAAATGCTTGAACATAATTAAATATATCACAATGTGTGTTCCTCCTCTTCTTTGCTGGCTTTTATCATCTTTTGAGTCAGAAAGAACTTTTGCACTGGTAGCATTTGCTGATTCAATCCTCAGCCCTTCTGACCTCCACCGTCACAATCATTTGCTAAATTCCTCCCTCTGCCAGCATTTTAAGTCATAGCCTTTGTTCATTCTTAAATCATCCTAAAAATATATCAGCCAAAATTTAGCTTTGGGAAGCAGAAGAAATGTCTGCAAGACTCCGTATGTTATCAGTCTTATTGTTCCTTCTCAGTCTCATAATCTCCCTTACATTTGTTCCAGTAGTTCACTTATCAGCTCCCTGGAAGTACTGCGGAACAGTCCCCTCTTATCTCTTTACCACAAATCTGACATTACCTAAAGTACAAGCTCGAGTAATATCAGTCACTGCGTTTTCCTCTCCCTTTCTTGATTAACGCACAGCACTAACTCGGCCCACTCTTTTGCACTTGATACTCACTGAAATAAACAGTTAATAAATACAAGCTGTTTTCTATGTTATTTAAAAAACAACTACAACAAATACCTCCTACCAGATGAATTTGAAAATGATTATGTAATTGAAGCTTATTTAAATACTTGTTTATCTATTTTTTTTTTTATTGTGACATGACATTTTATCAAGTAAATGTGAGAATAAATGCTGACTTTTATGTTTACGGTAGAGCCACATCCTGTCCTGGGGGATTATTGGCAGGATTGCTGCTGCTGAGTTAGAAAATGCTCCCACACTGAATACCTACGCCCAGGAAGCTAAATCCAAATGCTTATTCCTGAACATCATACTTTCTGCCAAGCTTAGACAGATTTCAGTTTGCAGGGTCAGGTTTGTAGGCTGCCATCAGTAAATAACTGCAGCATCATAAGCTCAAGAACCAGATACCAGAACAGGGGAGGAAAAAATACAAAAATAAAAACAAAACAAACAAAAAAACAACCCAAGATTATTCGCCAGTAAAGATTAAAATGTAAGCATTTACTTGCATTTGCTTGATAGATAGGATTTGTTAAAGCATTTGTACTGCAGCCCGAAAGAAAATGGAAAAGACCATTTATAGCTGTGAATGAGAGCAAGTGGAAAAGAGCTGACCAAGGCTGACCATCAGCGAAATGTGAAAAAAGGTTCAGAAAAAAAGCAGATCAAGAAACATCAGGGTAAGGAGGTCTTCAGAAAAGATGGTGGGAAACAGAGGAGTGAGGTTAGGTAATCTCAACCTTTTATGGAGGTAGGAGGAGAGGAACAGGAGGAAGTCCATGGTCAGAGAGTCATCGTCAGGTAGAAGGTGGTTTTAGCAGCAGAATGCCAGTTATGCTCCAATTATCAATGTAACCAGTTAAGTGAAAAAATATACAGTGATTTTTTTTCTAATATTCTTTAAGAGAATCCAATTTTTGCACAATATATTAAAAAAAACCTTGCTTCTCCTTTTGAAGAGTCTGTCTTTACAAATTCCAGCTGGCCGGTAGCTAAGTGAAAATAATTAGTTTCCAGTTGCCACTAGTTCAGTACTCAGCTGTTTTGTCTGCAAATCCCTAGAAAATTTGGTTTGTCCAATTAATGTACTTTGATTCATAAGCTTAGAAGGCAACATTAAATAGCTAATCCCTGATGGATTAAGCCCTTTCTACTTCTGACTCACCAGATGTTTCCAGAGGGCTTGTAAAAATAACAACATTCCTTCGAGCTCCTGGTAGAATGGACATGTCCCAGGGAGAGGGTTCCTTGTAAGTGCACCCCTCCTAGAGCAAAGAGAAGAAAAAAGAAATGAAGTCTTGCTAAATACATTTGCACAGGGGCACATCACAGAGCTTACCGAGCCGTTAGCTTGAGGGTGAGTCTTTTGATCTCCATCTGTTAAGGTCAAGGACAGGACCTACTCTATGTGGTTCTAGCAATCAGCGGAAATAGTGCACTTGCCATCAAAATTGACCTTGAGAGAGCTACCCTAATAACATGCTTTCTGCCACTTGAGGAGCACTGAGGATACAGCTACAAAGCAGAAAAATGCAGTTCTTTAGAGAGCAGGGAACAAACTACCTCCCTGCAAGCTCTTTGATACGTGCAGAATAAAAAATAAATTAAAAAAAAAAAGATTTAACTTTTAATCCACTCGTGGATGGTTACTGGAGACAAGAGCGGTGAGCTCCGAGGAAAGCTTTTGCCACGTCTGGTGGGCCATGCTCAGTGCTGCGCAGCCTGAAGGCCAGCTGGGGAGATGCTAAAACGCTGAAGCACAAGCCAGCCTTAGGATACAAACCAGCCAGCGTACAGGAGGCAAAACAGCATCTGACCTCTGGTTCCTATTCCAAAGGCCCTTTTCAGCATTTCCCAGAGTGCCAGTAGAAGCCTGGGATGGCTTCACAGTGGAAAGTGAGAGCAAGTCGCTTCTGGTTGCACCTCACAAAGCACTATCAGGTGTTCCAGCTCATATAAGCCACCTTCCCGCAAACGTATAGTTTAGTTTAACAGCTAACTGCTTTTTTCTTTTTTTCTTGGGTTATGAAATCTCTTCCTCCAAATTAGTTCTGCATTTTGGTCTAAAGTTTATAGCACTTCAGGTTGGCCACTTTCCAAAAAAGTACTTCTAGTTTCCGAATTTACGGGAGAATGTTTTATTTAATTATCATTCAATCCAGTATTATTAAAGTTTAACTTTAAATGTAAAATTATTATTAAATCATTCGGCTATTCAGAACATAATCAGAAGCTTGTAATGATTCCAGTAATTATCCATAGTTTACTGATATAGTACAAACAACCCACTGAATTTCTGTTTTTTAAAATTGGACGTGAGATTACATCTGTCTGGAGTAAGCCCTGGCTATAGCTCTCACATGATCTAATAAGGCATACATGTCACTGCAGTTTAGTGGGCTACTTAAACGTAAACCTAACTGAGTCTTAAGTAGATTAGGAAGCTGGTCAGCTTGTGACATATTCCCAAATGTAAATATGCACAGAAGAGGAAGAAGCCCTCAGTTTTTAAGTTTATTTTTAAATTACTTAGTCAGCCTAAACCAAATGAAGAGCGTATTCTAATTAAATGATTTACTGTGTTAGTCACTGAAAATGTTTTTCCAGATTTGTTATCTGGAAACTCAAAATTACACACTTACATTTCTCTAGGATGGTTTAATGCTTCTAATTCTTGGTTATATAACAGCGCATTAATCCAAGATAAATTGCAAGAGAGCAGCAAACCCAAGGCCCTTGAGAATTTTTATTCTTAAATGCAGTTTGGCCTAAAAGCCCCCTTACCTCTTTGACTGAATCAGCCAAAATGTTTGTATTTCAATAGAAGATATGACCAATGTGGTCCTGTTTCAGATTACTGCCCAGAAAAAAATACGTTTTCAATTTCTGTGCTCTATATGTTGTTACGTGTGGTCAGTCTTTGGTGTGCATGTCCAGAATGATGCACTCTGTAACACAAAGACACAAATAAAAGTGCAGTCAGGTGCCTCAATCCAGTGACCAATGAGACCCCATGATTCCCTGTGTAATTCCACTTCATTGTCCAGTAAGGATGAAATTTCTCCCTGTACCAGCAGCATTTACCAAAGGTCAGTACCTTGTTTGCATTGTTTTCTTGTATTATCTACTGCATCTTTGGTGTCTATTAACTGTGTGTTGAGAGGAAGACAGTCAACAAAGCAGCCCTAATCACTGGAAATGTTATTTGTAGTATGGAAGAATATAATATATCTTGTTTTTAGTTACTTTAACTCTTACAGCTAACACAAACAATATTCAACATCAACAAATACTTTTTTTTTAATTACCCCTCCAAAGAGGAGACAACAAAAATAATTTGCAAATATTCTAGGTACTTAATGGCTCTTTTGAAAAGTGAGTTAGATAATTACTGAGATGTTATCCATATAAAGACAAAGATGCAGAAAGGTTTTTCTTAGTTATATCTTTATCACCCTTATGGGAGAGGGATGTTGGTCAAATTCACAGAAATGGCAATTTGCTAAGGTTAGAGATCTACATATGAGTGAACTTTATGGTCAAGAAAAGTGAAGGCTCAAAATACAAAGGAAATAGGTGCCAGAAATGCTAGATTTGGGGGTTCTCCTCTACCTCCCCCCAGGCACTTCTTCCCTCAAATCTGGCCCGAAAGGAGGACCTCAGAAAGAAAGCAAATCCAATTCAGTTGGCCTCAGCTGAGGCTGCAGAAAAATTACAAGAATGTGTCACATACAGCAGTGGGGTTCTGGAAGTTGTTCCTACGCAGAATAAAATGAGAGCCATCACACCAATGCTTTGTAATGAGACCCCTAATCAATCACCGTTATGATGACAAATGTACGGCACTATTCACCTGAGCTAAACGTAAATTAAGGAATGTGCTATAATAAATCCTGGCTAAAATATTAAACTCAATAGAATTACATTCATTAATTTAAGAAATAAATTATCCCCTGACATGTGAAAAGCTCTTGCTCTTATGTGAGAGCAGTTGAAATCTTTGGGGATATTTAATGGAGAAAAATAGAATTTTCTTGTGGAAAAAACATGGAAAGCCTGCCAAATGTTTTAAAAAATGTTCTCTTAGGATACATTTGAAAATATGAATAAATACTTTTACATTCATAATTTACTGAATGTTTTTAAATAAAAATAGATGTTATTTCATGAACTTCTAGCTCCTCATAAACAAGAGAGAAGCATTCATTGGAAGAGCACGTTAACTCCCAGAGGATATTTATATTATTCCCTGGGAAGTTAGCAACCCCTTGCAAAGCATGTCTTCAGCATGTGTTCCACACCATATATTCTCCTCCGAGTCCTCCTATTTCCTGCTAGTTTTTGACCTTGCTAGTTTTCAAGTCAATAAATGTCTTGCTAGAGATGAACTAGATAAGGCATTTCACTCTCCCATCTCTCCCATTTTCTTGCTTTTCAGTTTCTTCCTTTTCAGCCTGGGATACAGTCAGGTGTAGCAGCTCTCTCCAAGAAAGCAGTAGGCTTTCTGAGGCTAAGGCCCTACTCGCAGTGTCCATCAGGTAGCTAACTGGTGAGGTTACATATCTGGAATAGGGATGGGGTTCAGCTTTGATTTCTGCTCCTGAAACCTGGCTCTTCTTTACATTTGGAAAGGGACAGACACGGTGGGGCGAGCCTCGCCTCCACACCTTTCTCCTCCTCAGCGAAGGATGGGAACCACTTTGGTTGCAGGGTCAGGTTTGCACTTACGATTTCTGCCTCTCGCAGTCTTGAATTCTTGGTCAACTCCTCTTATATTTCCAAGGAAGATATAGAGATTGTACAGCCACCTTAGTTTGGTCATCCCGAAAGAGATGAAGGAGGAATAGAAAGAAAGAAATAGAATAGAATAAAATAAAATTAATTTATTCTAGGTTTTCTGCTTTGTATGCAAGACTTTAGCCACTTGGATATTACTTACTGAACCTCTTTGGACAAGTTTTCCCTCATGAACTGACCAATAGATTTTGCTGCAGAATGAGCAAAAAGTAATTACGCGCACAGTACAAGAGAAAAAAGCTGAACAAGCAGGGTAAGTCCTGCCTAAAGAGAGAAAGGCAAAGAGGGCTCAGTAATAACCTTGTGATGTTTAGAAGGCTGTTCAAAAAAAAAAAAGGATGCTAATTCATCACTCTCTGTGACTGCTAGGAAACAGGCAAAAACTTGCCACAAATACATACGCTTGCATATTAAGGCGGAAAAAATAGATCTAGATCTTCAGAAACAATCTTAAAAGCTGAGGTGGAGAAATAACCCCTCAAGGTGGCAAGGATCAACTTTTTTTTTTCAAAATTCCTATTCAAGGGAGATTTTAAGACCAGGGCATAACCTAGGAATGGCCTGGAATCTCCAGATGTAAGAAATTTTCTCTGTGCCTTTATTTTTGGCCAGTATCTAGAAGGAGTAAGAGAATCACCTGCAGAACAGGCTGGTTCCTCCTACCACCCTTAATCAGCGCAGGCTTCCCCAAGTGCTCAGAAGCCAAAACGCTGGGGTATATAAGCTGGGGTATATAACAGCACAAGGGTTGAAGTCAAGCAGGGGACACAGCCCGTGTGTTACAAGCAGTGCTCAGTCTGGCGTTTCCCAGCAGCGGCATTCCCAGCGTTTGCTCCATGGCGAGGAGCCCCTAGCAGCTTTGCGCTGCCCACCTAGGAGTTTGCTGTGAGACGGCCCTTCCCTACGCACTGTTTGGAGCTGGAGCCGGGGCTGGTTGGGCTGTCACCACCAGCCTGGTGCCTGGCAGCAGGGTCTGTCCTTCACCCTTTACGAATGGGAATGATTCACAAGAAATCGAGCCGCAGCTTCCTGGGGGCTGGCATTTCCTATTTCGTGAGGCACATGGTTGTCCGCACTGGAATGCACGAGGTATGTATCTGTATGAGCTTAGTGGGAAAAACACACTGGGCATGTGCACTGTATACTTTTCAAAGGCTCAGAAAGTTGGCCAAATCATTTCCACTCTCCAAAGGTCTTACCAATGAGAGCTATAATCCCTGCCAAATGCCAGTTTTCACTTTTAGTTGTAGAGCAATTTAAACAGTCATTAAAGAAGGTTTTCATAATGGGAAAAAATACAAACACTTCTTTCTTCTTGCATTTGCAAGTAGAAGAAATGCACCTCATTGTAATTTCTTTAACAATGAGGTAATATTTTTATCCTGAGAAAGGAAAGCATTTTGACAGCTGCCTTCACCACCTGCACCGTGCGACCAGCCTCTTCACTTCTGAATTTACTGCACATTAACATCATTTCCTTGCCAGAGCAAGAACTGTGCCATGCTGCTGTGTCATACCCCGAACATAGGTTCTCTCTGGATTTTGTCCTGGAGCAGCCACAGCTTATGAAAGAGCAAATACCTTGGCACAATGAGGGTAGGGATGGTAGCAGCACTAACATCTCCTTGGTCATCTCACCTCTGCCCAATATTTGTCACTAAATCATCCAGAAAAAAAAGGTGAATCAAGCAGTATATCGTGATTCACGCACATTTATGTACAAGATGTACTTGTTTTTGTAGGGTACGTGGGAAACCTACCAATAGTTTGCTGTGCACAGAAGTATACGAACGTGCCCGTCAAGGTACGAACAGAACCGCAGTATAATTCATCATTCCCACTGGTATGTTGACAGGACCCTTATTAAGCCACCAAAGTTGAACCTTGCACCAGATCATTTCATTAAAGGAAACAAACAACTATTTTGTTTACTTTTGCTGTTTTTGTTCCAGTCAGAGCCAACTTCCACGCTGTCAGGGTTGAAAAAGCTGAGGCTTTAGATCAGCAGAAGAAATACGTGGCTGACTCCAGCTTACCTAATACATCTTGTTGGCTATCTCAGAGACAGTTTTCTTCCGTATTTTGGTTCAACTCTAGCTTTCACCTGCTAGCTGAAGGATCTTATATCATTAGCCTGTGGGAGGAACAAGATTAACAGCTGATATTCTGGGGAAGGAAAGGTAAAATTATCGTGATTCATTTTGTTCCTTTTTTAAAAATGGCTTGTTATTAGTTACTATTTTTATGTGCTTCATTAGAGTGAGGAGTGACAAAGGAACTTCCATCTCCTTGAGCTTGACTCTTTGGGGTAGAGCTTGGGGATGCCTCTTCCCCAGCAAGGAGGCTGCTCACAGCCTTGGAGCGGTGCCACCAGTGCAGGGGGAACGTTGTAGACCCGAGATCATAGGTTTACTCTGACAAGCAGTATATACATATATATAATATATATAAAGTATATAAAATTCTCTGACAAGTGTATTACTGAGTTTCTTGACTGACACAATATTTCCATCTGTATAAATCCTAAAATCCAGGGCAAAGTTATATCCTAGTTCAATTAAGAATAAAGTCAGAGAAGTCCCAAAATGCTGATTATTTAGCTACTTGATTGCAGCCATTCTTAAAGTGGGTGGCTGGGGTTAGAGAGTGATAGGAGCTGGCACCAAACTTCTCAAACACGAGATTAGTTTTCTATCTACCCATCCCTCCATGTTGTCACCACTGCTAACCCTTGGTGTCCATGCAAGAAGGTAAGTCAGCAATCGCTATGGAAAAGCAGTTATAGAAGATGCCAGAAGTATAAAAATACAGGATCCTCCTCACCCCCTTCCCCACTCTACTCAGCAATCCAATATGCTGCATGATGCACTCATTCAGGCCACAGATGTTTATTCCTCCTTTCCCAAGCCTCCAATACCCTATAGCACATACAATTTAGAGTGTACTAGAAAAAAAACTCTAAGAAATGCTGTTATTTAATTTGTACAGTAGTCTGTGCTGTAGGGTGTAGCTATACCCAGTTGATCCACACTGCACTCTTCCAAAATCTCAATAGAGTCAACGGAGAGTTGTCATCTCTGTTTCAAGTTAATGCTCTTCTCTGTGGTTTTCCCAGCAGATCCAAATCTGTGAGGGTTCCTAACCTCCCACAGAAAGCAGAGACAGGTTCTAGGACTGAATCATCACCTTCTAATGAATATTCTCTTTTTGAAAAATGTTTCCACTGTTTATTGAGGCATTTGATAAAATTCAGTCCTATATCAAGATTATTTTAGGCTTCTGAAGAGAGCATATAAATAAAACTAAAATTAATTTAATACTAAATTATTTAAATCAATCAGATAGGCATGCATATTAATTGTGTTTTCTTTTTTCTTTCAGATATTTTTGGTGAATGGTGAAAACAAGACAGAAAACCTCTGTTCCAGGTGAATGACATGCATAAAAGCCATCAACGGGAATATTACACAAAGGTTGGCCAAGACTTAACATTTCTTTACATGCAGTGCCTAGTGCCTCTTGATAGACTGAGCTTAGAAACAAAGAAGAAAGCCTTTGTTTCTGAAGAGTTATGCTAATCAAGGTTAAATACACACAGTTTGATACAGAAGATGAACTGAGAATATAGAAAAATATGTGGATCAAAAATAGGAAATTCTAACACGGTACTGCAACAAAATAAAGGCCAGGTTCTAATTTCAGCTCTGCTAGTGTTCAGGTTTCAGTA
Source organism: Crypturellus tataupa (assembly GCA_034781795.1). NCBI lineage: Eukaryota > Metazoa > Chordata > Aves > Tinamiformes > Tinamidae > Crypturellus > Crypturellus tataupa. Next base: position 1,428,846 of record JAWLRI010000024.1, on the reverse strand, counting down.
TTATTATTCCAGACTTATGTCAGCATAACAAAAATCAGAATCTAGTCTGATCTGTATGTCGCCTGAGAATTAAATGATATCCCAGCAAACGCTACATGGTACCTTACTTTTATGAATCTTGCCATTCTTTTCGATTAGTATCATTTCAATCTTGTCAACGACTTGGTGTAAACCTTAAGAAAATTAAATATAAACTTAGTGAGATATTCCAGAACACAAGTCTTGGTAAATAAAAGGAAAAAATATGTTGGTATATTACCTGAAAAGCAGCTGCTTTTGAAAAATGGGCTGGTTAATTAGGGTGACAAAATATTTAAGTAACATATTAAATTAAATTAAAAGGTTTTGTTAGTTAAAGTTCATTCTGTCCACTCGCCATTTATATGTGCTCTTTATCTATATCTGCATACATATATATATATGTGCTCACCACTGTGCTTTAACAAACTCAGGATGCACAAAATCTTTTGGGTTGCTTTTGCACACTGAAAGCAGAGGTGCCCTTTAGAAGGGCTGCTTTCTGCTTGCAGCATTTTCCTAGCAATGCCAAGGAAAATGTATGCACATTAAACAGGTAAAGGCTTATCAGCAAACAAAACATTTTCCTCAGATAAGCTCTCTTTTACACTCATCTAATTTTTTCCATAAACCTATGCGTTCTATTCTGGCTTCTATTGCAACTATTAGACCAGATCTTGAGCCAGAACAATAGATACAGGAATATATGTAGAGTTAATTAAAGGAGCTGGAGGACATCCAAGAAGATATACTATTATGAAATATTTACTTACCTTCCAGAGGTCATACAAACAACTTTAATTGGATTTCCAGCTTCAAAACTGCATGGAAATGGAGAACCTCCCACAGGAATATGAGAATGTGGTCTAAAAAGGCACCATAAGACAACGGGACAGGATGCTTTAGGACCTCTCAATGCAGGGAACTAGCAGTAATGAAGTGAAAACATTCCTTTTTTTTCACAGATATGTAAGAACTAGACCTAGTCTACAAGACTACAGTGTTAAAATGTAGGAAAACCACAGTGCTAGCAGGCAAGTCTTCTCTTTCCAGTTCCCCAGTTTTGAGAGAAACATTCTTGCAGTATATACAAAACATCAGAAATAATTTTTCCAATCTTTCTTTTTGACTTCCTTTGATACTTAAGCTATGCAGTCAAGATTTAAAAACAAATAAAGAAAAACATATTTGGATTCCCCGCTTGGAAACCCTGTTTATTAGATCCTTGTTTCCTTGTTTCTGCCGGGGAATCCAGTTAAACCATCTGCAATGGGGCTGTTTGGACATTTTTTCCAAAATCATCATCAGGATAGGCTAACTGATATGCAGGACATGAAAATTTTAAGATTCAAACATTCAGAAAGTGTGAGAGAGGACAAATCCTGCCACATCCATTTGGATCAGGACTCCACTTTTGAAGCAATTCTCAGAGTTGTTCCCACTCCCTGCACTTGGTTTTCATCCCAAGACAGTCTCAGAGCATGCAGAGAGATTTTCATTCATATTAAATTCAGTCTGTACAATATACTCCAGGACTGCACATTAGACCCTGATGGATGGTGAATCCACAGGACCACCAGCTGGTCAAAAATAAATCCCTCACCAAAAGCATGCACCCCTCCAGCATGGCTTTACCCTACAGATCTCCTACTGTGTGACACTAATGTCACCATAACATTATAGGACAAGGGTTATAATCAGATAATTCAAACCAAGATAAAAAGGAAAAAAGCTGAATCTGAAAAGACTCTTCCTTGTATTGTGGGTTCATAAGACACTGAATAATCCTATCTTTACCTTCCTTTGACAGCTTTTCAATCCACAATTTCTCACTCTCAATAATGAAGCTTTATTTCAGTTTAGTCTGTTCTTGGGACCCACTGAACAGACTGTGGATATTGATGTTTTCCCTTAAGGTTCTTTCAGGGATCTGCAGTTTTGGGGAAGATCCTGGATTTTACCTTTTGCCTGTGCCATTTTTTTAAATAAGTTTCTAGTTCTGAGTCTTGGTAACTGTGATGAAAAGGTTTATAGTGTAGTCCAAGAGTAGTCTTTTAGTTTATGAGTCAGAAAAGACAAAATATATGGTATAGAAATAAAATACTGTTATTTTAATTTAACTGTGGCAAGGCAAAGGAGGAGAAAGTACTAACGCTTAAAATGTGAATTCCTGTGGCTGACAACTGTTTCATCCAACCCTCATGCTGACACAGCCCAGTTACAGTTTTTGCAAACATTTCATGCAGAGTGAGACCTCTCTGTTTTATGTACAAACCACAGAGCCCTCTTCCATTGCACAAAACTCAAAAGTCGACTGGCTCTGTTTTCAACAGCTCAGAGTCTGAATGAAGATATATAGGAGCCTTATCCTTTTTGAGGATGTCACAGTTTGCAGAAGAGCCCATGATTCCTCAGGAAGAGCCACGTGCGCCTGCATAAACACGAGATTTCCAACCAGACTGAGGTACATGTGGGATCAACTCTACCCTAAATAGAAGCCTCCGCAAGAAGCGCACAGACTATTAAACACATTCCTCCTGATTTTAAACAGGATTCTGCCAAAACACTTCAATGGAGATGGTCAGCTGGTTGCTGCGATGGACCGAGACACTGGCCCCAGCTCTGTCTACCCCGCAGACAAGGAGGCTGGTAGCGGCGCAGCTGACCGGGACGTCTCGCAGCCACGAACCCGAGCCAGGACGTGCTGCCGCCCGCGGAGAATCTGCGCGCGTCACTGCGCGCTGCTCCCAGACGCGGTGCTGCTTCCAGCGCCAGGAACGCGCAGAACCAGCTACTGAGGGCTCTGGACCCACTAATTCCAGGCCAGGATTTGTAAACAAAGAACTGAATAACCCTGGCTCCCTACACGCTTTGCAAACTGAGAGCAGGTGAATTTGTCCTCTAATGTCTGGAGACTGCCCTATCCTTTTTATTCTTAAATGCTGGCATATGTAAAAAAAAAAAAAAAAAAGAAAAAGAAAAGGACTAAAACAACGCAAGAGCCAAACAGTAATTAAAACTTCCCCTCGCATTGCACTGACATTATCAAGCCGTGGGTGGATTCACTGACACAGTAGTGAAAGTACGAAACCGGCATGGGCTCCGCTCTCTGGAGATGCACTGCAGCTGGCACTCGGACAGGAACGCCTACAAGTCTTGAGAGAATATGATAGCTGACCCAAAATATTTGTATACACTAGGTTATTCAAACATTTTTCAAGATATTTCTGAGAGCGAGCATTATTTTAGCTTGATCTCTGGCTCTGTGCTCGAGAAACATCTTGCACTTAACTGAAAAGTTGCTGGGAATCTAGATTATATCCCAGCACTGAATGCTTGGCCAGAGAGATCAGGGGACTCTGCCAGGAGAAATATACACTAGAAGACAGACTGCTTGAGCGCATTTTACCAGTATTCCACCACATCTTGGACTGATTTGAAACAACCAATTGCAGTTATATCCAACCACAGCGAACAGTCAAACTGGGCACACTTCATAACGAACCACCTTAGAAGGAATTGAATTTATATGGAAATTCTTGCAGTCTTTACAGAGAGGGAAGCAAGAGCTCGCAGTAAGAAAAGAAAAAGAAAAAAGTTTTGTACATCAAGCGTGTATGGACAGCCTTGGCTCTTACTTGTTTTTTTTTATCTTCTTTTCATGCATGTCTCTAGGGTCACAAAGAAATTATGAGCTTTCTTTCCCCTTAAAAATTCTACAAATTTTATGCCTCTTTCTGCCATTAAATAAATGAAAAACAACTAAAAATCTAATACGTTATAGAAATTTAAGTTAATTAGTTGTAGATATTTGAAAGGGAGCAAATAACAAAGGCAATCTAAAAATATTAGAATTGTTTTGCAACACAAAGCACGTCCTGGGGTAAAATTCAGAGAAAAAAACAAATAGACAAAAAGCAGCAAAACAAACCAAACAATAAACAGCAACAACAGCAAAACAACCTCCTCCCATAAACTATCTATTAGGAGGAACTACCAGTCACTTGGGGCTTTAAGGACTGGATCATATGGGCTACAAGAAAAGGTATTTCATGAAAGAGTTTTAAATGTTAGGGATAGGGCCCAAATGCAAAAGTTCATAAACCAATGTTCACTGACAAAACTTATGCAGAAATGAGCAAGAGGAAGAAACAGAAATGCTGAGGGCACTCAAATCCCCGTCCTCCTCATCAAGGCAACGACCTGAGCATGGGGCTGCCCCAGGCTCCCTCCACTTCCCCTGTGAGGAGGAGCCTCCTGCTGTCACCGCAGGTAGAGCCGCTGGTTGTAGATGTTGGCTTTGCAGCCTGGATCAGGAGAGCGTTTCTGAGGCAACTCTCCTGATCGCCATCAACTGCGCCAAGGTTCACAACCCGAAGTGGTCTCCGGACTCCAAACTGGCTCCTTTCGCGTGACACCCAGGTAGAAGCGAGTCCCAAGGGAGCCCTTATGTGCTGCAGCTGGTAACAGGCTCTCCTTGGAACAGGCTAGAGCTAGTCCAAAGTCTATGCACTTAAAATGCAACAACAGGGGACGACGCTACAACTTCAATCCGGATCATTTATATGCACAGGTTTGCTCCTGCTGCACCCGTGACACCTCTGGTTTACTCTTTCTTTCAGTAAAAGTCAGTTCTACAACACAGATCCTACAGCCCATAGCAGCCCACGTCCTTCTCTAATGATTTTGCTCTGCCAACAGCTCTAAATCCTTACACCAGGTCTCTCTCCTTCCCTTCAGCCCTATGACTGATCCTCTGCCCCTCAGGAAGGGTTCACCCTTGAAATCCATATCTCTGAAGTCCTCACACAAACACTTGCACACCAACAACAGGAATGCGACCCACACAGAAACATGGCGATAAAAAAATGACAGTTATAAATAGTACCAGCTCCCTTTTCTGGCATTCACAGCCCAAGAGGAACTAGGAACAAACCTGGTATTCTCTATTGGGCAGAAACATTGACTAAGGCTTCCCACAACCTCTACTATGTGCTCGACTGACCAGGTCTTAAAAGTACCTGGGTCTCATTTCCTCTCTCTTCTCTCATCCGTTGGATGTTAAAAAAGATGAGACAATTTTAGGATCTAGTTAGAATTCCACGAATCACAACATGGGTGCCTACCTTGGCAATTTACCCGTGAATCTAATCTTTCTGTTTGTTCCAATTGCTAAAATGTTTACCAAACTTCCAAAGTGGCACAAACTAATTTAGATTATAGCAGAGTGCCACCTAGTGCTAAGCAGGTCTGAATCTGAACAACCTGCTCCTGTCTGTGAGAAACTCTTGACCAGAAATTTGCTCTTGAGCTGTGTGAGCAGCATAAGTCACCGTCTCGGAGAGGGTATGTGGAATACATACGAAATATCAGAGAGGAAGACTGTAGGAGAGCAGGAATTAATTACACGCCTTCCCTTCCCTTATGAGGTTGACCTGGCCTCCCTTCTGATGTACATGAAGGAAAAATAGAAATTCTGACAAACAAAAATGCATTCAAACTAAACAGGCAAGGCCCTAGAATGGAGGAAAACCCATGTTTATTTTAAACTTCTTAGCTTTACAAGAAGAGTTCCCTGAAGCGTTATAAGGTGAAGACTCCACTTGTGAGCTCTTAGAATGGCCTTAGCCACGAGCCATAGAAAGACAAAAATTTTTCTTTCCTAAATGATTTTACTGACCTAGAGGAGATTTGAAACTGGCTGGAGGGGACGAGAGAAGAGAAATTCCTTGAGAGCGCAAATAGGGATGAAGCATTCCCTCAGCATTAAGCATGGGAAAGCGCTGCCCTAGCAAGGATGCTGTTCACATGCTGTCAATGATCTTCCTTGAGAGCAACAGAGGAAGAACTGGGAAATGCCAATTTTATTTTTTCTTTCAACCCACCCAACAACAGGTGCTTTGCAAAGCAAGATTTCCCAGAAAATGATAGCCATACTAGAGGGACCTCACCCCTTCTCTCCGTGAGGGCCACACATGGTTATGAACAACTGGCTCACGCAGATTGTTGGGGTGGAGCACAGACACTCTCAGGAAAACACAATCTGAGATAAAGTCTATTTGCTGCTTGATGCTGTTGTCTTCCTTGGGTGTGTTTAAGAAAGCAAAGGAGATTAATTGCCATTTATTTTGAAAAAAAAAAAAAAGTAGTATCTTTATAAGTAGCAGTAGTGCTGGTTGGAGTGAATCACGAAATAAATCCATGAATAAACTGAGTTTCTGGTTCTTGTGTCATTTCAAACTGAAGTATAGGCAGAAGCATTTTTTTCCACTTTAAAAAGGAACAAATAAACTAAGATTTCAAGATGCCTTAATAAATGTTAAATATATGTAAATGCAGTATTTATTTATATACTATATGCCATTATATTGTGTATATATGCATATAGTATATGCATGTGTGCACACATGCATATTCACATATACGTACATACACCCAATCATATATATCCATTATTGCAAATACAACCCTGCAGCGAGAGACATCAGCATGATTCATGAGTCGCCCTTTCTTGGTAAAAAGAGCAGAGTTTAAGCAATACGGAACGCAAAGACACAGCCTTCAGAGACACCCTCTGCTCACTGCGCAGCAATTACACAAGCTGAAGCCACCCGATCTGCTCTCCTCCTGTTGATCACAGTTCCCTGCCATCACGCAGCTTCCCGGCCTGCATGCTGGTTTGCTACAAAGAAATCCCTCATCTAGGCAAATAAGTATTCTCCTCACCACAGCATCTATTTTGGCCTGTTAATGCATATTATTTAATAATTTTTTTTATATAGTTTTCTGTTTCTGACAGGACAACACACTCCAGTTTACACTCCTTTCCATGCACCAGGAGGCAAGGGTGAACCCCCTTGCAAAAGTGTCCTGTTTTGTTGACTCCTGAACAGGGACTCGATTTTCTGAGTTTCCACCTAAGGCCTTCGACCGAGCTGCACCTCCTCACACCCCTGTTCCTGAGGCACCGGCCGCACCAGACCCTCCATTCGGAATCCCAGTTTAGCAGACAACTTTCTTTTGGGAAAGTGCTGTAGCAGCCAAAGGCACTTAAATCAAATTCAAGCAGCAGTAAGGAGTTCTGTCTTGCAAAAGTGCTTAGACAAAACAAAGAGGCTAATTCTGAATGATCTGCATGATACTGTATAATGGAATCCTCTTTTGGTTATTGCATTTGAGCTATTCAGACTGAAACACAATGCTCAGCTGTAAAATATTTTCTTTTTGGCAGCTCATAATCTTGTTCCAAAGGCACATGTGAAATACATTCCTGGGTAATCTCGGAGTGAAGTGGGCCAGATGGTAGCAGTCAGATGTGACCCAGTTCTTCTCAAGCTTTCATATTTTCAAAGATGTGTGCTTAAAAACCTCATGCTTCTCTCCTGCAACATGTATATTTCGGACACTATTTCTGAGGCCGTTGCAAGCCTCAACAGAACGGTCACCTATAAGCACCTTGGGGATAGAGCCGTATGTGCTAGCTAACAAGCTATCCCATCACAAACCTCATTTTATTTCCTGAAGGAGACTGGGTCAAGCAGATATCAGTCAGCCTCCTCATTTAAGCAGGGTGAGGGAGCGGAAATACTTTCTCAAGGCTCTGCTGAAAGGAAACAGATAAAGGAGGGATGGAAAGCAGCTCCAGTTGTTATATCAGCTGCAGGGGAGGGAACAACTTTCCGTATGGCTGTAGAAAGCTTGAGTTTATGATTTGGGCTTGTTTTTCCTCAAAAAGATTTAAATATGCCTTACTGTTGTTCAATTAAGAAGGTCTACTTCGGGACGTTTTACTTTTTGTTCCTATCTAGTTTTCATATATTTGGCATAGACATCTAAGCTATGTCCCTAATACACAAATGTTTCAGCCTCAGTTTTAATGTCGTGGAGATCAGGGTGAACCCGTGTAGTTCGTACTGCAAAGCCTATCACAGTACAATAGCCATTCCCAAATCCGAGGGAGAGAAGAGCCCAGCCAGCCTAAATGGCGACTTAAGCTGACTGATGTCAAAGCAGGGGTGGGACTGTCCCTGATCTTTCTCACTCATCTTACAGCAGGTTTCAAGTGGAAGGCCAGGCTTTCAGTGTGAGTGCAGACAGCCCTCTCCACACACCCTCTGCTTTTCTGGTGCTATTCTTCCCAAGCAGCAGCTCATTTGCACTCATTCATCACTACCTCCTGCCATCGTGGTTCCTTCCCTCTTTTCCTCTTCAGAAAAACCAGCTCGGTTATTCGTTGCCACATCTGTCTTTCCCAGCCTAGAAGGAGCAGGAGGAGAACTGCCTATTAGGACAGTTTCTCCTCATGCTAGGAGACTTCAACAAAGCCAACCAGCACATGCATCCCCCTCAAAAGTCTCTGCCTAAAGGAAGACAACACTAACAGCATCCCAAAGCTACCTGCAGACTTCCATGGCAAGCTTGTGCTTGCAAGGTTGCTGCCTGCATTTTGGATTTGATTGGAAGTTGGATGCTACCGGCCAGATCATGGCCCACACTCACCCATCCCTCTGCCCGTCAGCCTTGCACCCGCACAGTGCTCTTGGCTGGGTGCCCCAGCTCAACAGCAACACTGCGGTCACACTCCAGCCTGACCATTACAGCAATGAACGTATGGATATTTCACTTGATTTGGGAGGTCCACTCCTTCCTTCAGCAAATAAAATGCTGCATTAGAAATATAGAAGGAAAACTTCACATCAATACCAACATTTGGTTCTGTACCAGGAATCACCGGATTCGTCAGCAAGAGGTCCTTCAGAAGGGACAAGTGTAAGGACTGGTTGTTTTCTTTCTCCAGAAGTTAATAGTTCGCAGTGTCACAGGTACCTAGTGTCAATGATGTGAGTGTTATGGCTGAAAGTCCACGAAGAAAAAAAACATTTGCAGAGTGCCAGGGAAATGCTTTTCTTATTCACATTGACAGAAAGTAAATGATAGGACTCATCATTTAAAAGAAATACATGAAAAGTGGGTTTAAATGCAAACTGATGGCTCCTTTCTCAGCTGAATCTCATGTTAAATAGAGGGCAGCCTCTCTGCTGGTGAATGGATTCAACCACTCAAATGGACTTAGACATTCAGCACACAGAAACAACCCTTGGGAGCAGGATGGTTGACACCTGCGTTTCAGCTGTGCAACAGCTTTCCACTGTCTGCAGAGACATGATCCACATCTTGGGTTTAATAAGTTGCTGAGGATATTTGTTGGGATTTCATTGACCCTTCACTGGAATGAAGGTGGGGTGTTTGCCTACTAGGCAGTGTGGCAGCCAAACTTTTTCAACATTAGGGTGGTACATATGGAATTCCTTCCTGGAAAAAAAGAATGTCTTAAATACAAGCCTAGACAAGCTGCATCAAAATACAGCTTGTTTATTAAGACATGTTCTTTAGAGGCAAAATGCTATTTCAACCATCTCACAGCCTCCTTCAGGGAAAAAGAGAGGGAAACACCTTCTTTGGCCATCCCCCCAGTCCACATATCCTTATGGTGGGTGGATACCATCCACCTCCTATGAAACTGGACCTCCCAAGGTCGGTAGACCTCCAGACTTCTTCCACTTCAAAGTGACCGTTTTGCTTCTTCAGTGGAAAGGGTGGGAAGTTCAGAGGAAAATTAGAGAATATAGTTGAAAAGCTTAACTCTGAATATGTAATTCCTCAATGGTAATGTGTTTCCTTTAAGGATAATGCTCAGATTAACCATATCAATTTCTGCATAGTTCGGATGGTGCTAAAGCAGAATCACAGAATACATGAGGGAGGAAGATATTCAGAACCTGCTTGGATGGAAACCAAAATAGCAAAATCCAAGTCCCTGGGAGGGTTCAGTGGGTGGTGAGGACATGGTTTCTGAGGAAAAGCTCGTATCCACCCATAAACTTTAGCAACTTTTTTTTTTTCCTTTCTGGAATGTCTTCCCTGAATCTTGATGAGAAATACTGGAAAACAAGAGCTACAAGCAAATACTAGTAGCACTATGAGGAGTACGCCTGATTCAAGGGCTTGAGGGGAAAAAAAAAGCACTGGAAAAATTGGTTAATACTTTATGCTTTAGGAAAGTCTGCTTTGTAACATGTTTAGACAAAGCATTGCACATGCTTCCTCATGCTTTTTCTCTACTAGACTATCAAAGGCCCCTTTTAAAAGGTCAAATTCTTGTAATTTAGAAAGTGAAAATTCACAAAAATACGTCTATCCTGTGATGTGCAGCACTAGCTCTCCTCTAACACGGGGATGGTGAGCACATTCCTTTGCTAAGAAAAGCCGGATGAGCAATGCAGGCAAAATCCCCTTTTAGAACTTGCCCCTTCTTTCAGCTTTCAAAGTACTCCAGACACGTATGATCATTTCCTAGAATACACTAATTCTTGTACTAACTCAGCCACCCAGTATTACTGTTTGGAGACCAACTGTTTGTTATAGTTAACAAAATTGAGTGGTGGAATCCCCTTATTTCATTATACAGATCAGTTGCATGCATATTTTCTTTCCATCATTAACTTTCAGATTCAGCTTCACATTTGGAAATTTAAATTTGCCCCTGTAAAATTTCTAACGTGAATATTCCTTGGTGTTTACTTAAAAGCTGCTTTGTATGAAATTTCCTTCAAAAAATGCAGCTGTAGGGACACTCTGAGGGGAGGTGCACGTACCAGACCAGGTGAGTATTCCTTAGACCTGGCTCAGGTTTGCGTCCTCAGAACTCAGCCTCCTGCCACCACCAGGGCTAGGAGGTGACAACTGCCACTGTCTCCATACAGTCCCTGGTTGGTGCGTGAGAGTTGAGGAAAAGCAGATATCAGTATTACCCAGTCAAAGCAGCTACTAAAGGCAAACAAGCCTAATTGAGACTTCTACACAGCTTTACTAAAGGGGTTTTTTGGTGCCTTTACTGCGTTTGTCTCAGTTTTGGAGTTGCTGTTTTCTGACCGCTATATTCCATTACTTTGCAATCTCATTCTTGTGATGTTTGCACCATCAGCAATAGCTTGTCTGATTTTGGACCACAGGAGAAAACAAATTTATTTTTGCATTTTAATGTTGTTTGAATACAGCTCTGCCCTGCAAATGGCTCTGAGCTGGAATCCCTAGAGAACTTCCAAGGAGTCAACTTCACAGAGAGCCTTTGAAAGTTGGAGGAACAAGTGAAAATAAATATATCGGGTTACGGATTACAAAAGAGCTTTGTGTTGATATAATAAAAAAAAATGCCCATTCCTTTACACATATGATTTTCATTCCCTTCCCTTCTCGTACTTTTCATTAAGCACGTATTTCGGAAAGACACGGCCTGACAGACCCGCAGTGCAAACGCGCGCGGTGAGCACAGCGCAGGGCGTCTCTCCGTGCGCAGCTCCTGCAGCTGCAGCCGGTCCGAACGCGGAGGCTGGTGCCGCGACCCGCGCAAGGGGAGTCCCTGGAGCTGGTCTCAGCTCAGCACAGAGCCGGACGGTAGAGCAAGACCTTTACTGCTCTCCTCCCCGTTTACCGCCGCCTCCTCCCCGCCAAATCCTTCCTGTTCCCCACTGTAGAGCTACGATTTATTCCCATGGGATGATTCCGAGTGCATCTGTATGTCATGCAGTGGGGAGACAGAGTTGGCAATAACTCAGAGTACAGCCTGTCATTCCCTTTTGTTTCCTCCTAACACACACAAAAGGAAATGCCTTTTGTACCAGCTGGGACATTAAAGGACACAATGATCAGACTCCAAAGAGATGGGGGCAGCACAGGAAGACACTTCCCAGTCAGACCTGCGGCACACCAGGTGACAACACATCTCTCCACCCATTCCCAGTAACACTAATTTAAATCTGTGGGATAACAACAATAATTATAAAAAGGGAGAAAAAACTCAAGGCTGTGAAAGCAAATTCTGAATATAAAATCCCATCCCTTCCCCTCTTAGAAATTCATGGATCGTGCTAGCCTGCGTGCTGAAAACAGTTCTCCCACTGAAAACACGCTGGGAGAAAGTAATCCAAGTAGTGAATCTGTTCCAAGAATATCACAAACGCTGATAATGATGATATACTATAGCATGGAGCTCATAAAAATAGAGAGACCTTAATGGGATTCTGTAATCCACGGGGGACCAGGGAACATTCCACAGCTGCCTTTTGTCTTTTTTTTTTTTTTCCTTAACTTTTTTTAGTGTCTGCATTTCTGCATTTGCATATATACATAACCAACTCAATTTAGCCTCTAATTACAATTTAGGATGAAGATTTTTTTTTGAAACTTGAAGCTAAGCCAGGATTTTCAGATGACAAAAGATCTATTTGAGTTACAGTATTTTCCCTCTTTGATGGTTAGGGAGACAGAGTCTGATTTAAAAAAAAAACATTTTGAAATGTTATGTATAATTGAATAAAAATCTATCCGAACAGGGGGCCTACTCAGGGAAAGACATTTCAGAGGTCCAGCTTCAGGAAGGCCCCCGATAGAGTAATTGGGAAGAGAATTATTTGAGGCAGTCTGTCATCTGGAGAATTATTGATTCTTATTCAAAATGCTCAATAACAAAATTAACATATACCACATACAGAAAATATAATGGAAACAGATCCACATGGTCCTAGAAAAGGGCGGAATGGGCATCCAATCTGAAAACAATCCTTTAGGATAAACTTTTTTTGAATGTTTAATGTTTCACATTTGCCTCTCCCACAACTGGCATTAGACAAACACAAGATTCCACCTCACAAATCAGGAGACATGCAATCATTAGAGACAAATTGGAGCTTTTAACATAAGAAATCTAGCTTCAGGCACACTTAATTAACCTTTAATTTCCACTTGCTAAGCTTGGGGCAAATGGAACCCTGTTTACACTACAGTATTTCATGTTGAAGATTCATGTCAAGCACCCGCCTAGCATTAGCAGTGGAGGGGAGTTGTGTGTGGACAAGCCTGAATCCTGCCCCCATGTTGTCCCACTCTTCAAGAAAAGAGTCTACATCAAAACAGTGTTAAAGACCAAGTTTTCCACTTAAATCCTGCCTACGGTAGAGTCTGCAGCACCACTAGAGACCGGAGTGACCGCTGCAGGGGGGCAGCTCCTCCCTGTGCCTGCGCCAGAGGAAAGGTGACAAGAGCAGCCTTTGCCTGGGCTGAACAGTGTGTTCAGGATCCCTGCTGCAAGAAGAAAGGGAAGCTTCCTAGGCTGACAAGGTTGTGCATTTAAGGAAACTTTAAATTCTGAAACAGAAATTCCAGGCATATGTCAAATGCTGCTGTAAGCGAGGGCTTTGGGATTGGAAGCGTGACGATGTACACGGGATGAAGAGACTGCACACACGGTATGGATCTTTCTGACCCCCCACTTGTGACTCGCTTTATGAGACCAGTTATCTCACAAAATCTAGCGAGGACCCGGAGGGCTCCACTGAAATTACAAATACACACAAATCACTAAGGTGTGGACCCATTCCAGGCTTTAGTTTAAGCAGAGTTTTTTAGAAGAGAACATTGTCTTTTAGGAATGTTTTTTAGAAAGAAAACCAGCAAAAATCTCCAGAAATCTCCTCTTTCTGGAAATCACTGATAACATCAAAAGTTGTTAAGAAAAACTGAACACTGCGTAGATTTTCTCATACAGAGAAGACCTAAGGGGTGAGGGAAAGGGCTGGAAAAATCAAGTTACAATTTCCCTAAAATATTCAGCAAAAATGCCCCTTGCCGCCCGGTGCACTGATGTAGCAGCAGTAATAGGAGATCTGTTTTTCACTGCTCAGTGACAACACGAGCCCCACGCATGATCTTGGCAGCCACCAGCATTTCTCCTTGGTCGTGCGCTTCGGTCTCCTGCCTCCCTAGCCTTCCTGGAGCACATTCCGCCTTGGCAGGAGCTTCCCAGGGTAAAGTTCCCCTATCCTCACGGAAGGGAAAGCAATGCCCGTGCAGGCAGATCTCTGAAGGGGTTATCACACTGCCTGATAAAGCACACGTGCAAGAGCCCTGGAACACTTATCTATAGAAAACGTGTCAGGCTGGAGCCTCCCCAGCTCGGCAAGGCTGGAAGCTCCTCAGCCTTGAGGAGGAGGAGGGTAGCCGGGCGCGTGGAGGTGACATCGGGGCCCTGAGCTGGGGGACGGTCCTCGGGTACCGCCAGCCTCACAGCTGCACATCCTAGTCCTGCTGCCGGAAATTACAAGAAGGTCCCGCTAGGAATGCCTCCGACACCTTCTGCATTAACTGCAGTGTAAAGCAATCACACTTCCCTTTCAAAAATAAAAAATGGCCTTGAGGAGCCGTATCTTTGGAGGCTCGTATATGTACCTCCACACACACACACAGAGAACCACAGACATACATTAAATACACGTGTACAGTGTCTGTTTAGCTAAAGTACGTATTTTCTAACCCTACTGTATGCTGCTCTTTACTTTCAATTGATTACAGTATTAGTACATAAAACATCTGTCAGAAAAAATTAGGCAATAGGTTCAGATTTGTACAGAAATGAACAAGCACACAGATTAAATATCCCACAAATAAAACCCACCTCATGCAATATTAATCCTTTCATTGCCAGGAACTAGCATTTTATTGGCAGGAGGCAACGGAAGGGAGAATTTGTTGTTTGTTTGGCTCAGCCAAAGTTAAATTTCACAAGGACACTTATGTCCCGATTCAACTGAAATAATTCACTGAGCTGAAAGAAATATACGGGGGTGTAACCAGCTTGCAGGGGTGAAGAATGAAGCAGAAAACACAGCCTATGCTGAACAGCATGTTGCATTTGATATGACATGGAAATTTGATTTATGCCTGATTTCCAAAGAGAAAACTAAACCAAACCCAGAATCTATGTATTCTTAGGAACAGTAAAAATAAGAGGTTGAAACTTAACATAAATTATATGCAAAAATCATTACTTTATAAGGACAATTACAGCAAAATCAAAACTAAGAAATGCTTGACTCATGAATACCCAATTTCTTCCTCTCTTATTCCAGAACTTCTATGGGAAAAAAGAAAAAGTATGTGATCACACCCTGAAAGAGCGCTCTTTTTACATTAAAAAAAGATAAACAACACTGTGTGCGATATACACTCAGTACAGATTGATACTACACGCATCTATAAGCTTAGTATTTCCCAACATTCCGGTATTTTACTACGCAATCTAAAAGAAGTTGATGCAGATTTTGAAAGTTGTATTTCAGTCGTGTAAAGTGGGCTGTTGTCACAGTTTTATGCCTTCAGAGACACTTACACCCCGCACTTCAGTTCCACAGGACAAATACCACATAAGCCAGCAGCAGACATTGCCCAAGTAAGAGTGGACACCTGGAGCCACATCCTGGATCCATCACCAGAGAAGTTCACAAAGACCAGATTTCTAACTTACCTCCTTTTGAGGGAGATTCCCATCTTCTCTATTCCTTCATACCAGGAGAACTGGTACCAAAAATCTTATGCCGAATTTGAACAGAAATGGAACAAGTCTAGAGCGCTCTGCTGCACAGCCCTCCCAGAGTAAGGTGGTAAACGATGCTGCAGACGTTTGGGAAATGGCATCGCACGTCCTTAAGGCAACTCCTTGCTACTCCTGTCAGAGCAACAACATTTTCCTGACAATTTGAAGACCTCTGTGATTTGCAGTCAAACGTTTTTCTCTCTCTCTCTCTCTCTCTTTTTTTTTTTTAAAGGAAGATAACCATAAGGCGTCTTCTTCCTTCCCACTCTGCTCCTCACCATTTGTCAATGACAAAAACCTGCTGCAAGCAATGGAGGAAATTCACATTTTCATAAAGGACTGAGAATGTTTCACAAGAAATATATTAAGAAACTAAAGCATATTGTAACTTTCTGCATCTGCAACTGGACACAGACCACTCAGAATATGGAAACATTGCAGCATTCAGAGTGCTATATCCAAAATATACTCACAGTTTTTGTAAGACTTCCAGTAGAAATCTTCTGACAGAATCCAAGAAAGAAAAAGTCAAGAAAAGTCCCTATTTGTATTCCCACAATTCCCATCAATTTACTACCATTAGTCAGCTACAATATGATCATGCTAGTAGGCAATTAATTAGCAATGGTCAGGAGATATGTCAGAAAACATTTCAAAAGTCAGCAGTCAAGAACATTGCTTAGGAGTGTCATGATTATTCATGACATTGAACAAGCTCATTTTTCATGGGTCTAGATAATTATCAAAAAAAAAAAAAAAAAACCCACAAGTTAAACAAGACTTTTTCTTCCCTCTTGTAAAATCCTCCACACTGAAAATGCTGAGATGACATGCACTTTGTGTGCATAAAAGCAGCACCACTAATATGGAAAAAGACACCGCACTTCATTATTTTGATTATTTTATTTTTTTAATCTTCAAAATTTTCTGCCTTGAGACAGGAATGCATGATAGATAGAAATGGCTCAAACATCTTCACATGAAACACTCTTAATCATAATTCATTCACAATTATTTTTCTAAAACATCTACAGTTACATAATCCCACCCATTTCCATCCATTATCACAGATTTAATTATTTGTTAAACAGTAGTTGCCAGCAATTGAAAGCTGTAAGGCTTTTTGCATATTAGTAGAGTCTTCTGAACTACAAACACAAGAATATCACAACTATAACTCTCACTTTACATGGCAACCCCAGGCGACTGACCTTCCAAATGAAATGTGTTGCTTACTTGGAGTTCATAAAAATCAGAGAGAGAGCTCTGTACCTAATTAGCTATAAAATTCGTTTTTTTTTTTTTTTTTTCATTTAATAGGATTATTTTCTAAACCTACAGCATATTCCCCGCTTGGAACCATGTATTTTGATGATCTGAACTCTATCTTCCATTGCTATTATTTGGCAAATTTGCGAGTCAGGCATACTAGAGCCCTCCAGTAAAACACTTTGTACAGAGCACAGTTTAAACAGATGGGTTGCTTGGAATCCATACCTCCCTTCATCGGAAGGGAACTACTTTGAGGTTTCTGGAACTGTTGTAAACACAAGGATATTTTATATATATATATGTGTGTATATATATATTTATATATTTTATATATAAATGCTAAATGTCCTTTGGGAGTCCATTGGTTTTTATCTTTCCAAATGATGACTAAATACCTGATCTGTAGCATTTCTCCTGAGAAGATACTAGTAAGGGAATGACAGTTTTGATGCACTTTGGAATGGCACAATCACGTAAACGCTTGCATAATTAAGACTTATGAACTCATCCAAAGTTTCTACACATGATATTCTAACTAAAAACTAAAATACCAGCACAATGCAGCAAGTTAAAAAAAAAAAAAAAAAAAAGGAAAATTCTATGTAATCAAAATATAAACAAGTACATAGGAAATGGATATCTGTCAGTAAATCTATACCTTTTTAAGTAGGAAACATATGCACGTAAGAAAAAAAATGTAGCTATCTGACAAACTTCATAAAAAAATTACTTTCCAAACGCATAACAAATGCCAAGATATCCTGTAACTGGCCAGGAATAGCCACATGAGAGCTGCATGGCTTAGAGCAACTGGGGGTGGGGGGAGGAAATCACAGAAATGATAGATCAGCAAGTCTGAAAAAAATCACATCATCTAAATTGCTGTATGCCTGAATGCTTATGTCACAACTGCTAAGGAGCCATAAGGAAAAACAAAACAAAACAAAACAAAAAATCAAAAAAAAAAAAAAAAAGACAACCCTTCCCCTTCCCTCCAAAAAACAATTCAATATACTAATCCCAAGCACCAATTTAATAATTTAACTGCATTTCTATTTCTCCTAGTAGGGATGGAGCAAGTTCTGCTTGAAGGCTTGAAGTTTAGCTCTAAAGCCACCTGACCCACGTGTTCTCTGCTGTTCACATTAAGGTCACTGTAAAGACTCTCTTAGGCTTCAGACTCTCTAGGCAAGCAATTCTTTGAAGAAACAATTACAACTCAACCTACAACCGAAATCAACTTTCAGGTCATGAACAAGTGAAACACACCGGTATCTGGTTAGTCTGTTATTAAATGGTCTGTAAGATGGAACAACCAACATCATTCCTCGACAGGATTTGCTTTAGGAATAGCTGCACCCAGGGCAGACCAACTGTTTGCGTGTCCAGACTCTATTAAGAATTAGTAGTGTTAGAAAATTGCATATGTGTTAGATCAAGATGGCACTGATGCACATGGCACCATTACACTGTTTTTCCTCTCTTTTTCTCGTTAAGAAAAAACAAAGGAAAACAACTCTACACAGAGCTTTTCAGGTTTTTGTTTGTCCTCACACCTGGAAAAAGCAGCATACTACTACTCAACTGGAATCACTCGGTGCTTCTGTTTAGTTCTTTTAGGAAACACTTTCACACAGGAAAGGTGGTTTACTTCAGCTAATTCTTAGAGCTAGCCTTTTTTTTTTCCAGTATATATTTCATGCCACTTCCTGACCACAATTTCAGAATTAAGATAAATGAATCTATGGTAATGTCCACTACTAACTTTGACCAGGCCTTGACACAAACCATGAAGCTGGGCCCTTGAGATGGTTCCACACATTGAACTGAAGGTCAGACTAAAAATCTCACTGAAACTCAAAAGCTGGTGCAGTCATGAATCTCAGCTACTTTTCCCTATTTGAACCCTCACCCCTTAATGAAGTAATTCACACCAAGGGAAGATAAAAGCCATCCAAGTTGGAAGTGTTAAGACACCGGTGAGTTATCCTGCTGCTCTTCAGTTACAGTGGATTCACTGTGCTCCTCACTTGTCTCGTTGGATGGTTCTTCATAGCCTGGCTCTGCGGGATCCAGGCTGCTCCCATCACTTTGCTCCTCGCTTTGCTCCTCACTGGCCTCCGCAGACTGCTCCAAGTTGCTCTCCAAAGAAGCCGGAGAGCTGCCAGTTACACTTTCATTTTGATTTATTTCATTAAAAGGCTGTGGAAGAGGTGCAGGAGACTGTACAGCATTTTCACTGGCAGGGATGGGCACTTTGTTTGCACCGATTTCTACTACAATGTCATTTTGTGGCAGAGTTACCTTCTCCACAAGTTTCCATTGAATAATACTCATGTCTTTCCCTCCAGTTGAAATCAAGTGACCGTCATTATAGGTAAAGCTGACATTTGTCACATGGCTACTGTGAGCGCTGTACTTGTGACTTGGGGCCTGTTGAGATAAACATGAAAATAAATCATACACTTGACTAGAAGAGCTCATGATACCAAAATCTAAACAAACTATTAACATTTGTGTTTAGCCATTTGAGAGAGCCTTTTATTCACATAAGCCTACCAATTTATATTTGCCTTTTTTTTCCTCCCAAATATTTCCCTCCAAAATATCTTCTTAAGGTTTGTAATTTGGGACAAATTTAGAAATATCTTCATGCAAAGACTCAAAGACTTAACACAATGGGTAGCCAACAGAAAGCATCAAGTCTCTGCTTCAGAACTAAAGAATAACTACTACTACTTCATATATGCACAT
Organism: Crypturellus tataupa; assembly: GCA_034781795.1. NCBI lineage: Eukaryota > Metazoa > Chordata > Aves > Tinamiformes > Tinamidae > Crypturellus > Crypturellus tataupa. The sequence goes on along the minus strand of JAWLRI010000024.1, from coordinate 1,409,375 downwards.
CCTTATGCATAAATATGTGTGTGTGCATATATATACATGACTACTTTCATGCTGAAGATTATTATACTTATACACATATACAAGCACATATACAAACACACACACAGATGTATACATATGATTCATATTTCCCCATATAAATTTCATGGGGAAACAATGTTTTTTCTCTAGCTTTGTTCTCAGTGAAAAAATGTACCATTTGGCTGCAACGTTTGAAAATAACTGGGCTGGAAACAGATGTCTGGCACAGAAGACTGTGCAATGCATACAATCACATAGACTAGACTGGTCTAGACTTACCTTTGGCTTGGAACAGGGATACTGAAAGAGATGGACTTTACAAAAATCATCAGCAACTGCTATCACTTTTCGATTATGGGATCTGACAAGGGCATTTATGTCTGTCCCATCTGATCCTTCAGGCCAAACTCCTAGGAGAGAACAGAACAGTTCCATTTAGTGGTCGTACTTTTAAAAAGAAATCAAAAATTAAGCCATAAACAAAATCAAAATCTATAAAGCCAGAGAAAAGGCAATAAAATATAAATATAATATTTAACCAGAAAATCAAAAAGGTTTCGAGTTAGGCTTTGTAATTTGTTGCTAGTCTAACACCACTCCCTCCTGCAAAACCTCAAATTACGGTCAGGACAACCTCTCAGACTTGAAAACTTTCCTTAATTGAAGCCTCCAGCTTACTTTATACAAATGCATTAAAACCTGATACTGAAGCATCAAATAAGCCAAGATATAGCATACTACCTAGAGAATTCTTTTGTTTTTTAAAAATTCATGACAATTTTTAATTTTTTTTTGCATGATAAAGAGACAATTGATTAATGATATTTTGCATAGAAACCCAGCCTGTACATGTTTCATAGACAAAAGTGCTGTCAAGTGCTTAAGTACAATTCAATATGCTTAAGTGAGAAGCACGATGCTGATACGTCTAGACAAAAGAGTAACAACACTGCCTGAAGGAGAAGCCCTGAATAAATATGGGACTGTAGTTTTAGCAACAAATAAGAGCATTGAGATTCCTGTTCATGATTCACATCTGGGGAAGAAAAAAAAAAAAAAAAAAAAAAAAAGAAGGAGAGATTAAGATGCTGTTTCACACCAAAGTATTTTTTTGTTGTTGTTTTAATAATTCAGATTTAGGGTTTTTTTGAATAATCAGGTAATTGGTCTCTTCTAATTAATTTAGGATTAGAAACACTTAAGTGTCAAGACTGGATTGCATAACTTGTATCTTTGAGGTTTATGAATTCTTTTAGCATTTCTAAATGTATGGCAACTCTTTGTCAGAGGACAGCACGATTTGCTTTCAGGGTAGGATGTAAGCAAATAGAAAACAAGGCATTAATGTGTCCAAGTATTTTTGGGTCCAAGAACTTAAAAAACAGAATATGAAGTAATACAACTCTTATTAGGTATGACAGCAGCACTTCAATTTTAATAAGTTCTGCTAGCCGGAAGTTAGTCTCTCCAAAACAATCTGCTCTGAGGAAAATATTCAGCAAATGAGAGAGAGACTTCAAACACTTGGGGTGCAGACTGATGACACTGCTAAGCCAAAACAAAAATATTTACTATGAAAAAGGGACAGCGCTTCTCTCATCTCCACTTTGCATTTCCATCCTCCTCCTGCTGACAACAGGGCATGCCTGACCCCACACTATCCATAGCACAAAATTAGCAGAACAAGCAAATGTACACACCCCAAAAGCCCCCAAACCAAAAACTTAGCCCTCCCGGAGAATACTTTGCTCAAGACCAAGCCATAACTTTAGGATTCTGTCAGGAGTGTCAGACTAATAGAAAACATAAAATTAAAACTTAATAGTTCTTGGATGGAAAGTTTACTTCTATATTTTCTAGATTAAATACATTCTCTTCTGCCCCAAAACAAAATCATATTATATCTACTTTACTAAAAGGTCCCTCAGGCACTTTGAAGATTTTTTGAGCAGTTGAGACTAATTGAATTTAATTCATAGTGGTTAAAGTGCATATTAATTTGGAAGGGAATTCAGACAGAACTAGCAGACATATCCCCTGAACAGTACTTTAAAACAAGAAATAAAAAAGGCTGGAAAGCCTCAGAATAGTGATTATGGGAACTGCTCATCTCTAATAATCTAGTTTCAATCTGGCCCAAGTCCCCAGCAGCTTTGAATCAATGTCTGTTAAAGCCAGATAACAATGGTTGAGCTGTTCATCAAAGCCAATGAGACTGTCCCAGGCAACTCCTTGTAAGCGAGCAACTGAGCTCGGAGACTTACTTCTGCATTCCCACACCTCATCTACTCAGATCGTGGAAAAAGGACATTTCTGAGAAAGCACAGGGATGCACAAAGTTACTCCCCATATTCAACAGCTTTAATACCAAATGGTGGTAAAATTTCAGTACCTATGAGGAAGATACCTTCTAACACCTTCAAATTTTAGTTATATTTTAACTTGGCATAAACTGTTAAATGGCTGAAGATCCTACGCTATTCCAGAATGAACACTCAGGACATTTGCTTTACAAAGTATCTACACAAAGATCTTATATTAGGCTCTTGCTTTTTCACTTTCTCTGCTTTTTGTTGAATGTTCTAATATCCCATTTGAAAAAGCTATTTATGTTACTGCCATCTTTATTTCAGTGTTAGCTCTGCAGCAGCACAGAAAGGTAGGAAATTAATACTGCAGACTGTTATCCTTAATGGGTCTAGCCTTACATGCATGCAACATTAGAAGGAAATGGCTCCTCTTATTTTCACCAAGACAGACTGAATATAAAAGCACATATCAAACCGAGTTTAATTCAGAAGCCAATGTTCTCATCAAAGAAACAACTGTATTCAGCTTCACAAACAGCATGTTCCAATTCATTTCTCCTATCTACCTCAAACTCCAAATAACTCAAAAATATTTACCACGTCAATCAACCAGTCAGCATCCTCCCCATCCCCATCTGTTTTCCTGCTCAGATTTGTATGTGCTTATTTTTCTATTTGTTTCTGAGATCCTGCTCAGATCTGTTTTCCTGCCTCAGATCTTCGGTACCCAGGGAGAAAGTAAAGTAGGCTTCGTTATGAAGCCAAAATTGCCTTCTACTCTACCAACACACTGCACAAGAGCACCCTGCAAGGACTAAACCAGCCATCATCCTTTAAGACTACTCACTAAGGACTTGATATTCCAAGGATATACATGACTGTTGTGAAAGGCTATATAAAGTACTTGGATTTATCTGATTTTCTTCCTACCTGCATACAAACTGATTTTCAAAGCTGAACTCCTAGGAGCTGTGAAAAGGAGGGTAGATCTAACCCTCACCCTTTGAAGAGTTTAATGATTTACTTCTTCTTGGTCTTGATGTTTCCTACAATGTGAATAACTAAGGAGGGCATCTGATACCAGCAATGAAAGCAAAGCATTCAGCATCCAACACAGACAGACTGACCAATAAATTTCAATACAGAGGGACTCCTGATTTAAGGCCAACAGAGCTGCTCTAAGCAAAAATAGTTTGAACTATTAATCCTTGAACTAGGGAGTATCAAAGTCATATCTGTCAGTTTTGTCATTATTTTGTGCACTACTTTTCTTTTTTTTTTTTTTAAATAAACCAATAGGCAAAGAATTTGTTTAATCTTTAAAGCATTTTTCTCTTTAGAAGCACCATATATATTATTCAGTGTTGACTGCAGGTGTCAAGGTGCTGCAATGCTTTTAAGTCATGATCTATATCCTGTACTCACATCTTCCCCGATCGCTAGATTTGCTCCTGTCCCGAAAACAGGAAGGAAGGAGAACGTGTGTATACCATATAAGCAATTCAAAATATCAGCTTTTAGTTCCAAAATAGAATTGATAGCCCCAGAGTTGATAGCTTAAAATGACAGCAGAAGAATCAAATCTGAGCCTTCAAGATTAAATGGAAGTCAAGTATACATTGTCTGCAAAGCGTACTCATACCGAGTGCTCCATATCATAGACAAGTACTGTGGTCAGCCTCTCAGCTGGGTATCTCAGCACCATTATCACTAATTAACAACAGCATATTTCTAATGACAAAATTAACCAAAATAAATAACAAAAGCATGAAGCAAATAGGTTAAAAGCAAATTAAATGATGCTTACCAAACACTTGAAAGCCTAGCACACAAGTGTATGTTGTCCAATCTATATCCTTACAGTCAGAACGATTCCTGACTTGCTTACAGCCACTTGGAATGTCCCCTTTAAAAAGAGTGAATGAGGAGTTATTGGCATACACTTTTGGATTGAAATACATGCCCTTCATATATACTATGACTAATGCAGACAGTAATAAATGCATCTTAAAAGTCTAGAATCACACTACAGAAGCAAAGATAGACCAGGACAACTTTATACTGTAAGTCCTTTACCAAATTCCAAACATTTCAACCTTCACTTGGTTTTTAAGAGTTGTATTTGCTTCTCTTTTCCCTTCCAGTGCACTGAGGTACACGGTTTCGACATACCTCAAAAACACTGCCCTGTAGTTTGGGTCCCAATACCTGTTCTACAAAATGTTTTAGCAGGTTCTGTAGCAGCACAAATTATCCTTCCTACCACCTCCATCGATACGCCAAAATCCAATCAGTTGTTCAGGAAGTTCTGCTTTTAAAAACAGTGAGAAACTATTGCCATAAGAGCCTTAAATTGCTTTTCCACCTTTACCTATGACAGGAATGATTATTTATTAAAAGAATGTTCATCCTTCTACATATCAGCTGAGTACTAATGGGTCACAGCTCTTTGCTTCAAATAATGAACTATTCAAATTTGAAACCTAAGTTGCCATCAAGCAGAAAGGAGATGTTAAGGTGCCAGATATATTGCATTACTGCTTTGCAGTGGCTCCTCTTGTTGTACGGGACTAGAGCCTACAAATCTTGTGTTCCAGTTAAAACTGGGCCAGTTTTGCTGGCCCAGATTAGGCAACTGTACATAGTATTTTCTATTCAAAAACTTTCAGGCTAACATCAAAACCTATTGCCACTTGTTCTGTAAATGCTAAGCTGTTAACCTGATTTATGACCTTGTGGAGAAGTAAGCTATATCTGGCATTGCCATTAGGTAATACACAGCTCTGAGTAACATCAAGATATCAGGTTACAAAAGTTCAAATTAGTCCCTTTGTCAGTAGGCATTGTGTACAGTCCTCATCAAAACCATTCTTCTGTATGTTCTCACAGCTAGTATAAATTTCTGTTTTCAGTATATTTTACTTGATACTTACAGTGTAATATTTCATAGTCTCCTGAGTTTGACATTATATACTTGTTGTCTGGGGACCAGTCAAGGTGTGTAATATAGCTGGAATGTCCCTACAGAAGAAAGCAACAACACCAATGTGAAACACACATTTTGATTACTATAGAAACAACAGTTGTTTCCTTAGATGTGACAACACATCCAGAAAAGCCTGCCCCTGCACCCCGTCAGGTTGCAGCACTTCCCTGCGCTCAAGGATACCCTCACAAGCTTTCCAAAAGCCTCTGCTGTGTGCCTTGCACCACGCAGGTTCACGCCAGCTACTGGGGGTTCCCTCTCCATGCGAGGTCCTCACCGTATCCATAAACCCACTTTGGCCTCCTTGTGTGTTTAGCACCATCATTAGCACACTAAGCAGCTACCTTTCTCCTGCATTTGGGGAAGAAGCTAAATGCATCTATTTAGAGTACCTTTCCCATGCATTTTGTTCATTTGTTTGCTAACCATAGTACTACTACTAAGAATGATATGAAAGCCTGCAATTTTGTAGAACAAGTTAGGGGAGTAGGAAATGAGTAAACTTCCAAAAAAATGACTTCCATTTCACTCTTTTTGCTTTCCTTGACTGATAAGACTGCCTATTTTTCGCTTCCTAATCCTTCTGCTGGACATCTGCTGCTGCCTTCCTCATGACTGGCAGCTCCCAACTCCTCTTCTTTCCCCTCTCAGCACACGTTACCAAGACAGAATCCCTAGAGCCAGGCAGGATCCCTCAGCCCTGTCTGCATCATGCAGGGCTGTGCCGGAGCACGGATCGTCCTGGGCACGGGCCACCCTGCAAAGGGGCTTCCAGCAGCCACGCTACCCAGCACTGTCTTCTTGACAGCTGACCGCAGAGAGGCTGATTGCCTCCAGAATCACGTGTAGAAATACAGTCATCTCTGCTCCCCTGTCACTGTGCCTTCTGCAAGGGATTTCAGAAACACTTAGGGGAAAAAGAGCATTTAAGATTTATTTTCCTTATGAATTAGTCCCTGCCTCTACCAGAGGAATTGCATATTGACATATCTACTTTGCGGTCAAGGATAAGATGTATGATACTAACATGCAAACTTGGCATTTTGAAAAAAATAAAACATATGATTGGCTAGGATTTTTTTTTCCCTTATTTTCCAATCCTTAAAAATTGCAAGTTAACTCCAACATGGAAAAGAACTGGTCAGTCATTTACTAAATCCTGCCAGACATTTGGCAGCTGTTAAAATTCCTAGGGGCGGTGGGGGAGTGAACAAAGCAATTGGCCAGGGGGCTCCATGCTGGAAAATCCCTTCAAGCAAGCGATCACTAAATGATGAATCGGAACAGAACTGCGTCACAACATTTTAAAAAGCACAGTCTTGTTTTCTATTAAAGTCTCTCCTCAGTAGCTCTCAGAGATAAAGCATCTTATTCCTGCCTTTTGTGTACCTTTACACACAAAGGGTGTAATTACCCGTGTTATCGTTGGTTATTGCAACTCTCTGACCATCTGAAATCATTTCCTTCACTGGAAATGTTTACCCATCGCAGACTTAAGTGGTACAAGGACTGAAATGTCCACAGCTTACAGGATGGGCACACTGATGATTCCAGGTTATCCTGCAGCCAGCTCAGCAGATGGACAGACCTTTCTGTCTCAGTGACATTAGGCAAACGGAGCCAGGGCCACTTACCCTAGAGCTGCCGACACTGTAAGTTCATAACCTAGCCCATGCCTTCAGATTGCTGTCTGCATATCTGAAGCCCTCAAAACAGCTGCACGAGTCACAATCGTTGTTCCAGCTCATCGGAAAATCTTCCTGATCACAACCAACACGGAAACAGGCTTAGGAGTCAGCCTATTTCACATGGCAGAAAACCCCATTGTGACTACTTACACACAGTAGTAGCGATCACCTTATAGCCAAGCTGAGGCTGGCCTAGTAAATAAAATACTTCTAAAAGCATTCAAGCAATGTTTTCAGGTTGGAGGAAATAACCAGAAGTTGACTACCAGAAGGACTGAGTCATACTCCTTGGAGGTCACTCTCGCTGGGCTACTAAAGGACTGAAGAACGCCAAGAGGACGTGGTGCCAGCGCACAGGCACCTGACCAGGAAGGAGCTCAGGGTCTCAAGCATACCGAGGTGTCTCCCTGCTTAGCATCAAGCTGCTATTGGCCCTTGGCACGCTGGCAGCCAGCACAGGAGGGTAGCGGGCGCGTGAAACCCGATCGCCAGCCTCGCTGCGCAGCCCAGCAGATGAATACGCTGCTGCATTCTGCACAAGCTGAAAGGGTCAGAGGAGCTCAGCTCAGAGAGAAACCAGGTTGCTAATTTTGGCTTCCTTGTGCAATCATTCATATTAAAAAAAAAAAAAAAAAAAAAGAAGAGTGATCTTCAAATCAAATGTTCATACTGCTACAGCTAAACTGGCCAAAGCTGCAGTTCCTATATAGAATTTACTCACCTACAAAAAATGAGAATACATTCTGAAAAATATTAAGTCTGATAGTCTATAACAAAGCGTTCAATCACGAGTATGTTGAAAAAGCAGCTAGGGTAAACAGCAGAAATCAAAGATTGACTATAATTTTCAAAAGTTATTCATGAAAAAAGCTATGGCAGGCATAAGTTTTGGTCGGAACGTTACAAAAAAAATGAGATATTCAGATTTTAGGTCAACACCTATTGTCTAAAACATTATATTTTTCTTCTGGCAAAATTTCATCTTCCCCATTGTGCAATGTAGTTAATCAGTCCTTGGAGTTATATATGTTTACATTTTAAAAAAATCAAATTATATTCTAAAGTGACAGATTCACCTTTATTTCCTAAAACTTAAAACAATTCAGAAATCGGCATGGTTTTGTAAAAGATGAGAGAGATTAGATTTGCACAGAAATTCAGTAGCAAAAGTATTTTGTTGTGGAAAAGAGAAATTACTTTTGAAGGAATGTGGTACCTCTCAGGTAGACAGTGTCAGAAAACCAAGAGGACTTCAGATAGAACAGATGGCCAGTGTTTTGCAGAAAGATTACTGCAGAAAAACTGACTTCTACTAACAGGACTCTAACTTCCATCTTGTTTAAAATACTAATTCTCTTGGTCATATGTGTAAATGTTATTCTACCACAGGTCTTTTTTTTTAAAAATGACAATTTTGTGAAAAGATGTACTAACGAATACGATAATAACCTTTCCTCTGACCCATAAATATAATTATCAACAAACACTGAAACTCTTTCTTGTACAAAGACAGCCAGGAGGAGTACTCACTCCAAAGCATACATCACCATTATAGCCCCTCTGACAACCTCCAAACTTTGAAAACAATAGTCTTCAAGGTCTATTGCACATCATACATCCTAATTGCAGAACAGATCACATTCCAGACCTTAATTTCAAAAAGAGTATACGCAGCTCATCTGCTCTATGTACTTTTTGAATGAGTCTTTTTTTTCTAGCAGAGGTCATCTTCATTTAGAATTTAGCTAAATGAAATGGGTATACTTCACAAAAACATTCATTTTTCTTTGCCATCCTCAATCATTTCTATAAGAAAGAAAAAGGCTAGGAGAGTATTGACTTTTCATTAAAAAAAAAAAAGTATTTCAACTTCCAAAGGATTTGGATTTTGTTTACAAAGAAGGTATGTACCTGAGGTCCTGCAGTTTGAATCTGACTGTTAGAGGTGACCACAAGGGACCTGGACAATACATTTTTCCATTATGATGTTTGACGTCAAAACAATCTCACTGACTAATTCAGTCTAAGCTCAACAGGGCAGTTTGGGACTATGAAGCATGTTCAGGATGCTGTTACTCCTGCAAAATCGCTCAGGTCAATACAGTGCACACAAAATAAAGCATAAGCACCTATGCAGATTTACTAGCATTGTGGTTTTGCTCTGCTGCCTCCCAATGCCAATGGCTTACGTTCCACACCGAGCTATAAACAGTTGTGTGCTTTTGATGCTATTTCAAACTGTTGTCCATCTGCTTTCCGTGATTTGATCTTCTTTCTGTAAATGTCTTCTTAGAAAGAATAGCAGTTACTTTCATTTATGAATGTAACTGTAATTTTAAGTGTTCAGAGACTTCCCAGTTTTAGTTAATTTTTTTCACCATTTTCCTTGTAATTTGCTTGAATTTCAAGATGTCAGAAATTGCATGTCAGCAGCAAGCTAACAAGTTTATAGTTGAGCATATTGTCTATCCCATTTTTACAAATTGCATAACACACCAGAATTCAGTGACCTCCCAAAATCCCAAACCACTTTCTCAAATCCGTTTTTACATAAATCTTCTTATAATTGTTACTTCCTTCCTGCTTGTTCCTTCAGTATGCCATGTCTCCTACCTGATGCAATATTTTTCTCTTCTAACATTACTCAGAGGCACATCACAGACAATGACACTGCTAATTCAAAACTCTTTTTCCTAGCTCCAGACACATCCATAACGTATTAGTATTTTTCTTTCACTATTTTGCAAGTTGTTCAGAAAATATGTTTGTTTCAAATTATGCATGTGTCTGGAACTAGGAAAAATAAGACTACTTTTTATTGTGTTTAAAGTAGTTCTACCAAAATAAACTGGAAATGTCCTTGCAAATCACAAACACATTTGACTATTAGGAAAATAATATTAAAAGCACTTCATTTAAGGGAGGAAGTGGATATTACTTTTTTAAAGTTGTTTTCCTTAAATGTTGTTTATTCTGGATTAAGGTTTAAAGTATCAGGTGAAAATTGCTGAAGTATTTTTACAGTGTGATCCAAAGATATGAACACCAGTAAACCCAGTAACAAGCACAGAGCTATAAGTGTTATCTTTCTTTGCAGTTACACTGCTGGCAGAGTCTAAATGAAAGCTTCACATAGTCTCTCCTTTTGCATCCCCAAAAAAAGATATAGATACAATTTACTGCTTGAGACATGATCCAGCCTCATGAAGCAGATATGCTTTACTTCAGAAATTCTCAGTTTCTGAGTTTGGAATTCATTATGAGCACTTTCTGAGTCTTAATTAATAAGTAACTGACACCTTAGAACAACAATCAGTGGCAAGAAGCTTCTAATACTTATCAGTTCTTGGTTCATCTATTCCCAAACAGAGTCCTGCCTTCATTCTTGTATCATACCAAAAACTACCATGTTGTTTGGAATGTGTTAGTTAACATGAGGGGTAAAGATTTTGTGAAATAAATAAAACATATTGTAATGATTGTAATGGAACTCTATGCATTTGTATTGTTTATATATGTGTATGTGTATAATAAGTATATTATAGTAATATATATGTATGCAGTCTATACATGTTATACATATATAAATATATAATTTGATATGTGTAGGTCATATAAACCATAAAGGATAATGTACATATATAATATAAATGAATATAATATAATATATTAACCTATAAACCATACTGTTATCATAGAATCATAGAATGCCTAAGGTTGCAAGGGACCTCTAGAGGTCATCTAGTCCAACTTCCCTGCACATGCAGGGTCACCTGGAGCACGTGGCACAGGGCTGCATCCAAGCTGGTCTTGAAGATCTCCAGAGAAGGAGACTCTGTGGGCAGCCTATTCCAGTGCTCTGTCACCCTCACTGTCAAGAAGCTCTTCCTTAAGTTCCTGTGGAACTTTTGGTGTTTAAGTTTGTGACTATTTCCTCTTGTTCTGTCACTGGCCACTACTGAAAAGAGGCCGGCCCCATCCTCCTCACTGCCTCCCTTGAGGTACT
>JAWLRI010000024.1:1358807-1398265 GCA_034781795.1 Crypturellus tataupa | reverse complement strand
AGGTTGCTAATTTTGGCGTCCTTGTGCAATCATTCATATTAAAAAAAAAAAAAAAAAAGAAGAAAAAAAAGTTAAGGGAAAAAAAAAAATCTGCTTTGAAGCCATAACTTTCTGCCCGAGTATAACAACATTCATTTCTCTCATCCGTTTATGAGTCTTTTTCTTTCTCCACTATCAAGTTGTGGGGAAACAGGCAGACAGAGCACTAAATAGAAGCCAAACACTTTAAAAATCTCTGTTGTTGTTTAAAGAGGAAAAGGATAATGGAAGAAAGAAACACATTACGCAGTAGTGCTATCTTTTTTTTTTCAGGGCAGATCCTCCATACTCAGTACACTGAAAACTAGTTATTGAACAATCTTCCCAACTACCAGTAGATCCGGAGTTACAAGATCACTTATTATTAGATATTTGTTGTGTAAATAAGGTGGTATCATCAGCAAACAAACTGCATTTCTGCTTTTCGTGGCTCCCTCCAGGTAACAGCTACAAGCAAAAAGCAGGGACACCATGGTCGGCACATCACTCGGTGCTGATTCAGATTACAGCATATTTTCTCCTGAACAGAATCAGTATGCTATGTGGAAATAAATGATCACGTACATCTGGAAAGAGCACTCTCAGATCTCAAAGTAGGGTAGGCTGAATATTAGATATGTCTTGGCTCTTGGACTGGGCTCCCGACTTCTCACTCGGTGTTCACCTGGGCTGCCTGCTGACCCCAGTGCCACCAAAATCACCATCCACCTCCTGCTCGTGTTTCACCAGGCCGAGTCTGTGGAAGGAGGTGGACGAGGAAGGGGAGACAGAGCCAGTGTAGCAGCTCCGAGGCCCTCAGCTTGTGACAGCAGAAATTTTAGCAGACAACCTCATCTGGGGACATGATTTGGGTGTATGGGCTTCCCCAGGGTTTTCAAATTAACAAAGTAGCTTGAGGCATGCTCATATTTTCGAATTTAAAGAAATGCAATTGGTTACAAATACATTAAGAGTGTTCCAAGCAGGGAATGAATGCATCCTTAAAAAACATCATATTTGAAATACAAATCTATTTTTATAGTATCAATTGCAAATCCCATTGAGGCTCAGATGCTTTTTATGTGAAACCAAGAGAGACAGCTGTACTTTAGGCCAGGGTATAAGACAACACTGAAATAAACCAAAAAAGCTGGTTATTTCTTGCAACTGATATTTTTAACACTGTGAAAACCTCATGCAAATGTAAGCATCAATATAAACTCCACTACTTTTGCTACACTTACTTTTATTTACACCTGTCTAGAAATTAATTTTTGAAAGATAACACGTCCCCAATTTCCAAATTTTAATGGCAATTGCAGCTTAAAATAGTATATATTTATAACCTCCAAAATTTTATCTCCCAATGAAATTCCACCATCAGCATTATGCTGGCCCAAGAACTTATCAATATCCAACCAACTGCAATATTTACCCCGAAAGATTTTCAGCATGTAGATACACAAGCGTTTTGCACCTGTTTTTGAAATAGGAAGTTAGCAGTAAAAGTTTGGGAAATCAGTTTTATTTGACACAAAAGAGTTCACCTAACAACTAGCAGTTTTGAAACTAATCACACTAAAGTTTAAAATCTCCCAAATCCTGGAGGGAGTGTGAGAGAGGGCAGGAAATCACAAAAGGTCTAACCAAAGTAAAAATGGTTACAAAACTTACACTGCATTTTCCATATCTGCTATATTTTCTTCCATTTTCTGTTACTACGTAGAGGTAAATCAAGTTGTCATGGGATCCAACGGCAAGTAAGGTGCCATCTATAATACAAGACCAAGATGTTTGATATAGATTAACACAATATTACTTTTCTAAACTTTAATGATTTCAGATTTATCACTAAGGCAATAGTCTCAATTAAGCTATTGATCACGAACTGTACTTAAGGATAGACCGCCGATTACAATATGTTTTTTTTCCAGTTTTTATCTTTTTACTTTGTGGCTATGCTTTTAGGGCAAGTTCTTTCACCTCTGCTCTTTTTAAGCAAGCTCCCAATGGACAGAGTAGTACACTACAATTCTTCCGACTGAACTGGATCTCTGGAAATATCTGACAGCAGGCAGGCAGACCTGAATTTTCCAAATTACAAAAAATGCAGAACAGCCTTTACTGTGTCATTAGATTTTGTAGATTTTTTTTTAAAGGACTGTATATAACCAATGCTAAATGAGATCTAAACAACAGTAAGTGGAGTATTTAAACATTAATGGCAGTTTTCTGACTCTTGCTCTCTGTAAAAGGTTCATGATCCAGAGTTGCCTTGAACTATGACCAAATGCCTCTGTAGCGTTAATGAACACCTGAAATAAATCGCTGCATTCGGCAGATGTAGCTGCAGCAGAGTAATGCCCACTGACACGATGTTTCTTCCAAAAGCAAACAACAAACAGATTTATGAGATTCTTCTTCCACTGAGTTTTAACAGTGAGGACTCAGCCTTGATGATTTGTCACATCTGAAGAGGAGACTCAGTACTGGCTTGTAGTCCACGTAATCCCATAGCAAATATTTTAAAGTGAACAGCATCAGACAGACCTGAACCTAGTTTTATGGTTTTATAGTTATAAATTTTGAGAATTAAATATGTATGTGCATATATATATTATTGAAAGCTATTTATAGACTCTCTGTGTAAACTGAAAATTAATAGCTCTCCCTTCTCTGCTAACGTTCCAACTAGCTAGCTGAGAATTATTACTTTTTCTGGGAGCAGAGTTAACGTGTTATAACAACACAGATCAACATAAGGGAAAGGCTGAGACAGGCAACTAACTTCTGCAGTCAAAAAACTAAAATGTAGCATACACAAACTTGTAATAAAGTATTCAGGTAGATATTAATCATCTCAAACCATCTTTTTAAAGCTCTGCCTTTAGTGGTGACTGACAGTAACGTGGCATGGGTAAATACAACTTAACAGAACATAATTCATTTATCAGAAATTAAGACATGCAATGGCTCTGAATGTACAAGAAGTCTGCCTACCTACTGAGTAGCGCATCACTGAGAGCTGTTCATTGCCATCAGTGTGTATTGAAACCAGATCCCTCGTTTCTGCATCCAAAACAAACCACCTAGAAAGGGGAGAATTCCAGTGAGTACCATTTCCACTACACAAAACAGCAAGACCAATAATTACTGCCTTTCTTCTTATTCTCATGTTAGCTTTTCAAGGATGAACATTTGTCTAACACACTGTTTTTCTGGTTCACAAAGTGATATAAGTGTCAGGAAAGAATAGTTAGAAATCCAATATACTTTTTTTTTTTTAATTCCTTACCACTGTAATAATCAACAAAATGTCCTGTCCACTGGATGATAAACACACCACTAGATAATATGACTGCAACTTATCAGCCTGAAGCCTTAACCCTACAGCTGAAGGTTGAATCTACATCTTCTACCCTATTTATAAATAAAACTAATCTTTCCATTTGTATGAAACAAAGTTGAAAAAATATTGGGAGCAGGAAGAAGTGGAAAGCATTTCTGCACTCATTTTAAAACACCAAGTCAAGTCTTATTTGGCATTTTTGTCAGTCCTTTCCACATTCCTATGAATGATTTTCTCAAAGCTAAGATGTAACAATCATTTATTGAAGTCTAACTGTCACCTAGCATTTTTTCTATTTCCTTCTTGGATGATTTATATAACTAAGGTAATTAATTGCAAACAGTGATTTTTTATTATTCATTTAGGAGTAATTTCTATGCTGCAATATTAGTTATGAATCCAGAATAAATAAGTCTAGAGCAGTTACACAAAACTGCTCTGGCAGGATATGGATGATTTATAGAGTAAAAATATCATTTTTTTCCTAGTTTGGAGTAGTTAAGAAATTACTAGGAATAAGAAATCCATTTTTACTGTGAACCTGCATAAACAATCTGAAATGACAAAACCTAGAAGACAAAACAGAAAGACCTAAAAAGACCTAAAGACCTAAAAAAGACCTAAGAGACATGCTATTTTTTAATAGTAATTTGGGCAGTTCCAGCACAAATTAATATAGCAGCAATTCACATCTGCAAATTCAACAGATACACAGCAACAAGCATGACTCTTATACGAAGGGAGGAAAAGGTTCACTGCTTAGTTAGACTCTTGATTTGAAGGCAGACATAGAACAAGGAAATTAAATCACTTTCTAACCCAGTATCAAGCATGCAGGGTTTCAAATCTACTGAAGAAATCTCAGGAGATGTTGTGGGATAAAGGCACTCAGAGTCCCAGCTTCTAGGATCTACCTCCTATCCTCTAAAAATCATCACTCATTGTGAGCCTAAAGTGAGCACTAATAAATAAAGTACAGGTATATCATGAAAACACAAGATCTTAACATGACTACACCCATGGAAGCTGCCCTCAGAGTTAAACTTCTTCAGTTTCAAGTTCTGGCCTCACAATTATGTTGAGGTCCTAAGTCTACGTGTTTGTATCTAATGGCAAATGATGAATTCACATACTGTGGAAATGAGTAAATCCTGTAACACATAGATATCTAATATCCAACTTAAATGGAAGAAGCATATAACTAAAACTAAGACCAGCTATTCCAAAACAAACTTATACAACTTAAAATAAACTCCAGGAGCAAGAGTACACATAGCTGAGCTCTCGAGATGGAACAGAGATCCTCGCTCTCACTGATCCCACGTCTGAAAGCCAAATATCTGGAAAATGGCCTGGTCCCAATGGCTGAAAACCAATTTGTGGTTACAGAACCACATGAAAGAAATAAATTAAAAAATATACACATACAGGAAACAAAAATAACCAAAAAAGTCACCCCAGCTCAACATGACTTTTGAATAACCTGTATGCAAGACAGATGGAACCAGTGGAAAACAGCTAATATGTTTTCCTTGGACAGCAATAGAAACTATGATCAGTACCACCGCACCACAATGCAAGAGGTGGACATTTGTTTACTTCCAATATGGATGCCAAAACTTTGTAGACTACCCCAATGCACTAGAAAATACAAATTGCTATTCTGCTATTTTGTTACCCACATCCTGCCTGCTTACTTTTGTCAAAAGTTTCAATAAAATATGACTTTCTTGTATCTGTCTGATAAGGCAGGTAATGGCGCAGGTGCTTACAAAATCAGGGTGGGCAGGGGCAGAAGGGAAGAGAGAGCAGTTATGCCACTTTGCTGCCACTGAAAGAAAAACTACTCCATTGCGACAATAAAATTGCTCCAAAAGTCCTTCCTGATGGAACTACAATAGAAATGTGGAGAAGGAGCGTAGTCATCACTGAATTAAGAGTCATCTTATTTTTAAGAAACATGAGAAGCTGCTCTGGAAGCCAGTGCACTTCTGTGCTGGTCCTTTTTTAATGATTTGCTGAGCCAACGGTGCTCCTTGGTGGACCACGACCCTTTGGAAACGCACAAAAAGATGCAAGGGGGCAGCTAGGACAGGGACATTTTTGTCTTCACATTGGCCTAGAAAACTTGTCGATGCTGCAAGCTGGTTTCCTGAATGCCCTTTGCTGTTCTGCTACTGCCCTAAAGCAGGCAATGCTCCATTCAACGTTTTTATTTAAAACATGAAGAAACCCCAAAAGTCTAACAGAAAGAACATGCAAAGCCATCCCCTTTGCTGAAAGCCTTGAGCTGATACTGTGCGGCATCAAAAATAGCACAAAACTCCTGCTGCTCTTGGAGGACACACTGAAGCACTTGGTGTCAGAGGTAGCATTTTGCAACATTTGTCCCTCTTCTCCAGAGTCTTTTTTACCCTAGATAAGACATACAATCCTAGAAGCAAACTTGACCAACTGCAAATCTCACCAGTGCAGGACAGCAATTTTGATATTACTTTAGTAGCGCATCGAGTTCAACTGCTCCCTGACGCTTCCTCAAGCTGTAAGCCAACATGCTCCCTTTAACCACCTACGGTCTCCCAGCCCTGGGACACACTAGGATTGCCACCAGTAGGAAAGCCAGGCTCCATGAAAGGTGTTTCCAGCCTGGTGGATGCAGCAGAGGCTGCTACTACAAACGGCTGGGTCCCACCATACAACTGCCCTTCTTGAGAGGATTTGCTTCCAAAATGAGCGTGTGCTGTGAGCAAATGGCAGCTGAACCTGCAGGAGTTCTGCTGGGCCGTGAAACGCAAAGCTTGGCTGCTAAGCGAACTGTGAGACTCCTGCGCTTGCAAATCCAATAAAATAAACACGAGTGATGCCCTGGTTGTGAAAAGGCTTTGGCTTTTCCTGATTTTCTCCTACCTGTTACTGAAGATAACATGTCTGTGAGTTAAAATAAGCAATTCAGAAATTTTGCAATTTTAATCTCGATTTCCTGTCTTCCCACTCCTTTGGTATTTTCCACACTTTAATTTTAAATAATCTTTCTACCTGGAACATAAATTAATCATTTAGAGATAAAAAAAAAAATCTGTAATTAGCACTCATCTGTAAACCAAACTGTTATTCATGACACATTCGTAAATTAGTGACAACTTAAATATGTGAACGCAATTTTTTTTTTTTTTTTTTTTTTTTTTTTTACACTGATGAAAGCACAAGAGAACAGAGTATTCCGAAGTAGTAACTCTTGCACTAACGTTTGCAATTGCTACAACATTATGTAATACTGAACACGGAACCTTCAAGGGGCTAATCAGAGCGCAGGTTCTTTAGGTTTATTCCACTTTTCACTGCAAAAGACGCTGAACTGGTGCAAATGTGTGGTCAGCGCTACTGACCATTTCACCTCCTCGAGGCTTCAGTTGAGCTGCCTCGCCTGTCAGTCTCCCATTTTCTTATTAGCGCCAGTGACTTTTGCAAGAAGCTTATCAGCCTTTTTCCCTTCTGCAATGCTTTTGAGTACTTGTATCAGCAGCACTCAAAATAGTCTGCATGATTAGTCACAGGAAGATCTACTTCCCCGCAAGTATCCCCACTGGCAGCGTGGCACAATAGGCTGGGCAGTACCTTGAAACACTCAATTTTCCGGTGGGATTTGTGATTGCCAGCCCTCCCTATTTATTTTCAGTTGTGTGTATCCAGCAAACATCAGGATCCAAAAAGTATTAGCTCTCTCCTGTCCAGACACAGACACAATCATAGACAACTGATGAACAGACGCACAGCAGGTATTTAAAAAAAAAATGGAAAGAAAACAGGCAGTCGAACATTTGGAGAAAGTCCCAAAAGACAAGTGTTGTTGAAATACACACCATGGGAAGTGGTATGTAAAATACACTCCAGAAACATCACATGTCAGCTCCGATAAAAACACAGTACGGTGGAACACCAGAGAATGTGAAGAGAGATGGAAAATTCAGACTGCAGAATTTTCTTCAGACGTCAGAATTTTAACCCTCAAGCTCAGCCTCATCCATGCCCTGTTTCCTCTCCCCGTCTTACTGGCCTCTGTGCTGAAAGCAACGTGGCACTAGTGCTGCAATAAATATTACACATCCAAGGTTTTGGTGTATTGAATTCTAAGCAGATTAGAACCATTTAATGTTTGCTTTATGAGTCCTGGGCTATGAATCAAGTCAGTTATTATACAGTTAAGGCTTCTGAGATTTTTTTCCTTTCTTACAGTAAGCCAGATATATCAGGCAAATCTCATTCCTTCAGGAAATAACTCCCTGCAACTGGTTTATCTGGCATGGAAAGGACCACATGATATCGAGGGTTAGTCAGTAAATCTAAAACTGCTCTGTTTATCTTGTTTCACAATTCCATTTATTTCTCATCCACTTGTACACTTACCAGACCTCATTTCAATTCCGTTTCATTTGTGTATACCAAACCTATCATTGAAACATGCAATATCAGAAGGCAATAAAATATAATAGTGGAAATAACTACTTCGGTCCAAAAAGATCATAGGAAGAAAATAATATGACCATGATTATACACATATCCAATATCATATAAATGGGCTGCCCTCAAGTAATTGAAAAAAACTTAATTTAAACTTAAATGCACCAAATTGAAAATGTAATGAAAAACTGTGAGGGAAAAATATACATACACCTAAAGCAAACTGCTCACCATGACCTGACTGTATTTTGAGGTAATTTCAAAAATGCTCAAGCAATGTGGCCTGATATCTTGGTATCAAGTATTACAAGGCTAATATCTTCTGCTGTGTCTAGCAAAGGTAAAAACACTGGTTCAATTTAACACTGTAATTAGAAAGACACAACAAAAAGAAAAAGTCACAAAGTGGAGTACTGATGCACAAGAGCCCAGCCAGATTTTATTTGGGAGGTTGCACTAGGTTTTCTAGCCTGATCTTATATGTAATGAATTTATTGCAGACTTGATCTTCATCTTGGAGAAAAAAAATCCTTGAAAAACATTTTTTTTCCCAAGAAAGTTAAAAATGTGTTGCATATGCTCAGCAAAGAAACAAACTTTTAATACTTAAATGCATGCTTAGAAAACATAAAAAAAAAAACCTAGGAGACAAACTAACTATGCAAAAAGGAAACAGTTATTTTCGTACAAGTATTTTATCACTGACTTGCCAATCACAAGGTAGGACTGAGGCAAAATGAGAACTGCAGTAGATCTAAAAAATGGCCACTCTGGCCTTTCTAATGCTATTAGTAGATTGTTTTTTTCCTTTTAATCATTATTTGCTAAAAATCCTTTGCATGAGATGCATTGCTTGGGAGATGATACCAAGCTAAAGAAAGCTTAAATATGAATTGAAACATTTTACACTGTTCAGGTGCCTTTCCAGCTATATTAAGCAGACTGAACATGTGTGTGAGGTGCAGGATGGAAAATTGTTGATGGACTCAATTTCTAAACTAATGTAGCACATTCAGTTACAACACATGCACATGTAAACTCAGCAGGGAGTGCTCATGAACACCAGAAAAAAAAAAAAGTCATAATGTGGGTGTTCATGATTAAAGAAACAATGATTCATGTTCACCATTAGTTAGCTTTATACAAAAGAATAAAAAGCAAATGGTAGATGAACTCCAATAAATAAAAAACCTAATATTATATCAACTCCCTTAAATTTTCCATCATCACAACTTAATCAAAACGTACTTACCTTCCAGAGTGTGTTCCAATTGCTACCACTGTCCCGCTTGGGTGGAAGTCAGCACAGTGCCCAGGTTCCTAAACAGAGACAGAGGTAGGTAACTTACTGTCCAGCTTATGTACGGGAATAAACCTCTCCTTATACTAAAGGTAGTCCAAAAATCTCATGCAAGCTAGCAAAGAAATAAATGAGTGAGATTAGCTAGTTAGCAGCATGCTTATAGTCCTCAAATCAACTTTTTAGTGTATCACTAATATGCATTAAATGACCTTCTTGCAAGTAACATGCCATTTTTTTTTTTGTTAAAAAAGTTGCATTTGCTTGGTTATTAGTCAAGAGACAACAAAAATTTACAGTAAGGAAAGACTTCTAAGGCCAAGTCTAACACACTTGTACTGATAAAACAAACCCTTGGGGGTTTGAACTGTTGTAAAAAACCTAACCGTAACAACAACAAGAGAGGGATTTAAAACTATATTCTGATTTGTATTGCTAAATAGAATCATGGCCATCAGACTACCATATATATATAATGACTGATGTATCCTGTTAAGTTTTGATAAACTTCTAAATAGTCATTTCTAATGTCACCGTTATGGAATGTTTTGCTTTTCCCTACAGTCAAAAGGAATAACAACATTTCACAAAAAAAAGTCTTCTCCTATATTCCACTTTTATATTTAACATTAAAGAGTTCACATACATCTAGCAGCCTGGTCCATTCCAGTGTGTGGTCCACAGAATTCCACAAGCAAACCTGCCTATCTTTAGCACAAGTTAAAAATAAATCTTTGAAAGGATGGGATGCCAGTCCCCAGAGTTCATCTGTATGCCCCTGAAAAAGAAAAAAAAACATAATTAAAAAATGAATTTAGCAAAAACCTGACAGGGAAGCCATAGCAATTCACATTTTTGGATTATGTATATAAAAAAAATAGATAAAAAGATTCTTACCTGTACCTCTACCAGGAAGCCATCGTTAAACGTTGCCCGCAAAATAAAGTTGCGTGAAGTACCCACTAAAAATTGATCTGCTTTTCCTTCTGCTACTGCCCTGATTGTTCCATACTGGTCGGGAACCTGGGAAAACAAACATCAGTAAAGCCATGTGCCAAATCTTACTAGACTTTTATTTTTCAAGACCATAATTACCATAGTGTACAAGACCAGAACTGCCATTCTCTCTGCAAAATGGAATAATCTAATCACCTATACATTGAATCAGAATTTGACCTGAAACTTGCCTCATTCTGTACAGGCATATACAGGAAAACATCACTCCAAAACAAACACAGTTACATCATTTTCATAGATCTCAGTAGAAAAAAACCCAACAATTCTGTGGATTTGCAAGCGCCAAGTGCATTAAATAAATGCACTCCATATCAATAAAACTCATCATAAAGATAGGAATTATTTACATTTCAAAAGAAGAGATTCTGAAAATTAAGAAAAATCTTGTAGTCACAGTCATAATTTTCTTAATCAGAAAAATCATTCACAAAGTTGTGTGTCAGAATTCACTTAATATTTTTTCAACGCAAAATAATCAGTTTGAACATATCACATATTGGTAAAAGGAGCAGTGAATGAATTCAGTATTCAGTGAATATACTGAATGAATTCAGTATATTACACTAGAAGTCTAGGAGCTGTATACAGCAGTCAATGTTTACTTATTCTCAGTTATGCATTCTGAAAGGACCTATCTTCAAGCTAATATTATCTTCAAGGTAATAATAATGAAAACACCCATTTAAAACCCTTTTCAATCTTTTTATGTTTAGTTCTCAAAAAGTTGGTATGAATGTATACCAATTAAAAAGCAGTGTAACATTCCTAAAACAACTGTTTAAGAAGACTATATAACTTCAGGCGAACATCTCATTCTTGCGAAAAAAAAAAAAAAGTTATTTTAAATTCATAACATGCTTTTTTTCTAGTTCATCCCCATTCCTCCAAATACATGTTGAGGTAAAATTAAAAGAAATGCTTCCATGTTCCTTGCTATCTGACCGATTCAGAATACCCTTATAAAACTTATTATTTGTCCAACATTAAATATTTTATAAAAAGCTTGAATCCTGGTAACTTGCCTTTCTCCAAGCAGGCAAACACAAGAAAAAAAAATGCCGGCAATACTAAAGAGCATCTTCAGAAAGGGAAACATGAAGAGAAACTCAGGAGGGTTCAGGAAAGAATACTTCAATATTCCATTTGCTTCAACAGAAGAGTATAAGAATCGCAGAAGGTACCATATAAAAACTGACACTGTTATAACAAAATATTGCCACCCATGTAGAAAAAGGTCAAAAGGAAAAGCTCTATCATATTAAATACTGGTCCCTCTGTGGGATGCAGGAGCTCCTGCTTGCTAAAAATAACCCCCAAAGCAGTTTCACTCTTCTCTGGTTTTCTCACCTCAATTTCCCTTTCGGGATTCAGATCATGATCCCACAGGATGATCTTGCGGTCTTTCCCACCTCCAGTTAGCAGCATCCCATTCCTCAGCTGACAGAGCGTGAACACACTGCCATCATGGGCTTTGATTTGTCTGCTTATCTGATATACTCCTACATGTATAAAAAGGAAAGAATATTAAGTCCTCTCTCTCTCTTTTTTTTTTTTTTTTTAAACCTGGGCTTATCAGCCACAGTGCATTTTGACACAAGAGCAAAACAGTAGCCTATAAAAAGTAATTACATTTAGACTGTCACCTTGTTACTTTTGCATTAGTATTACAAACACAAGGTGGTAGTGTTTTCTTATAGGATAAAAAGATAATCGAAAAGCCCTGCTTTTCTAAAGAGAATACTTTTTTTTTTTTTTTGGAGACTCACTGTTCTAAATCCTAAACCTATTTCGAAGGCAAGAACATAACAATTGCTTGCAAAATACTACATATTTTTTCCTCACAAGAGGCAAAAGTATTTAGTGTAAATATTAGAAATGAATTATTTTACTCAAAAAAAAAAAAAAAAAAAAAAAAAAAGCAGCTCTTAAGACTGTAGATGAGGAGTCTAAAGCATCTTATAGGACTAAAAATAGAAAAATGGCAAATTATTTATAGTAAAATTTCCAGAATGTTTGATTTCAGTAACTCATGCTGGATGTTGCTTTACTATAACTAGCACTTGGTATCTATAAATATAGTAGTTTACCCAAAGGAAAACACAAAGAAGAATGAAAAAGGTGAGAAAATTAAATATCAGTGCTATCAGAGAGAAATAGAAAGACTCTTGCATCCTAGCTGAGTCTTCATTAGAAGAGAACTGTTACACACTGTGGGAAGGCATAAAAAAAAGGGGAGGGAGGTTTCCAAGATTTGCATACATAGAAAGAAGAATCACAAAAAAAAGCCTAATACACCACCTCAGTAAATGCCAACTTTGCCGACTCTGCCTATGTCTCAATTCAGCATGCATTCTGACTGCTAAAATGAGTTTGCGATAAAGTTCTGTGACAGATTTAATATGATAAACCAACTAAAAGAGGCCATATTCAATTTAGCCAATGGAAATAAAAGTTCTATTTGAAATCTTTCAAGATTATTCTGGGAAAAGGTTACTTTGTACAAAAGGACTTCAAAATTAAACAACAGATAATTTGTTAAATTACTTTTCCATTGCAGTTAGCTTGAAAGACAAGAAAAAGATTTACCTACAAAAGCAGACGTACCGCTAAAGATTTGCTTTTTACATGAATGTTTTCCTGGCATACCAATTTAAACCAGAGTGTTTGAAATAGCTGCCAAGTAAAATAAATTATACTTGAATTTAAAAGTTACCTTAGGGCTCAACTGTGCCAGGTTTGCATATGCTGAGTAACAAATCATTTTTCTTCTCTTTTCTACAAAAAAAAGCTTTAACCCAAATGCCAAATAAAATGGGTTTTAGAGTATATTTTACAGCCAAGATTTGAACATCTGCTTAACCAGATACCATGTTATTTGTGTAACTGCCACAGCTCTGCAATATGTTTTTCCTTCACACACAAGCCCTCAACATCAGCATCAACTTTTATTGGTATTCTTTTGAGACTAAGCATGCTACAATGCAAGATTTGACAGGCAAATGCAACTCACAGAGTCCTCAAATTGATCCTACACAGCCTCTTTCAAATCACAGGATGAAAGCAAAGTTGATTAACTGCACATTTTTTTCCATGCAAAAATATTTAACTAAAGTAGTTTTCATTAACTCTGGTTACAGGCTCACAAATTGATGAGAAACTCTGGATGGCTATTAAGTCAACTAATAAATTCATGAGACTTGAAAGAGTTTAGTACCACCTGTTATAATAGGAAGTATACACTCATAGCCAGGCCAATTTTCCTACTCCTTCTCTAATGCAATCTTTTAAATGTTTGTCTTCTACAGCCTGTCTAATCTCTGATTAACTGTGAACGCATCTTACCTTTAGGTCCTTTTCCTGAAGTAGATTCTACAGTAGTTTTGCCCCATATAAGTATTATCCCACCTGAGTCGCCAGTGAGCACATCACCATTTCCCAAAAAAGCCAAACACTGAACAAATTTGGGTTTTTCATATTTCTGAAACAAAATAAGAAAAAGAAAGGGATAATTGCTTGCACTCTTTTTGTAATTAGCATAACATATCCACACCCATACATCCTGCATCCATATAAGCACAAGTTAACCTTTTTCTTTACCCTCTTTGCTCAAACAGGTTAAGGTGACAACGGGACAAGTCTGTTGTTGGGATGAGCAGACAATTCTCCACTGACTTAAAACCTGACATAATATAAATCATTCTTACCCCAAATATCCCTTGTTTTCTTGCTAATGAATTACCACTCCATGTCCAAAAAAATATATGAGATTTGCCACATGTTATTATGGTATTTGCATCAGTCGGGTGGAATTCTACAGCAAGTACAACTTCATTTGTAGTCTGAAAGAACAAGAGAAGTAGCATTTATTCAGATGGAAAATTAGCTTTTAGGCTCACATGAAAAATCCCAAGTTTAAAAAATAAAAAATAAAAAGATAGAATAAAATGAATGTTTGATTGATTGGATGTTTGAAAGAATTCATAAATACTTCCACACTAAATCAATTGTTTGAACAAACACACGTATCATTTTAATACTACCCTTTCATATTCTTAAGGGGTTTTAGGAAACTTCAGTAGGAAAGAAGGGCTTTTCATTTTTTTTTTAATTGTTATAAACCTTGTACCAACTGAAACAGTTAAGGCTAGTGCTACAGAAATTTTTTTTTAAAAATCTTATTTTGGTCATTTAAAACAAATTGGTTTCAATATTGATTAGTTTGTTATTTTGGATAACAAAACTATAGATAGAGAACACAGATATAGACTATAGATAGAGAACACAGAGAATCATAACATACCACAATCACAGCCATTCTCTTTCTGAAACACTTTTTTTTTTTTTTAAACCTCTTCTCACCTTCCTTCCTTCTCATGTGAGGACACCCAAGTGAATACTGTATGAACATGTTACCATCAAAATTCTACAAATATACCAAACAGACTGGTCATTTATCTAAGCTGTAATGAAAATTCCACAGAAGTGTATGAGTTTCAAACTTCTGGAGGCAATGATTCCACAAAATACTTATGAAAATGCATCAATGCATTTATTTTTATGGGATTTAATTTATAGGGTTTAAGCACCTGCTCTAAAGGAACAGCAGAGCTGAATTAGCACCTGTGGGGCTAATGAAGATACGCCCCTTCACACAATGCCTTTATAGGCTCATTTTAGAAAAGTAAACTTGTTTGATTTCATTGTTTTTGATAATCACATTTATTAAGTTATTTCGTACACCCAAATTTGCCTCCACATGAGTGGACCTGGCATGTCCACAAACCATCTAAAACTGGAAGGGCAGAAAGAAATAGTCAAGGTGAAATGAGGCTTCCACTTTAGGTGCTAACTGAGGGGTAGAAGCTCCCAGCTCACACCAATCCTAGCTGTTGTGGAAGGTCTCTAACAGGCTGCGAGACCAACTGCTAAATGTGAACAGCTGAAGGGGAGGTTTTCCTTGCCACATTGTTTAGGTTAATTCTGAAATACCAAAGAGCTTCCTGAATACAGTCAAAATGAAATGTTAGTAAAAAGGCATCAGGCATGTGCAAATTAGCTTCACATTCAGCATCAACAAAGCAATGGAAATGCTGACAGATTTACATTAAAGATATATAGAATAGCATGTAATTAACATCAGGTCAACGTGATTAAAGCAAAATAGGCCAAACAAATCTGATTTCATTATTTGAAATAGCAAGTCTGGAGTCCAATAGAGAAATATATTTATAGAGTATTTCATTTATTGATTAAAACAATTACTTAATTAAAAAAATTACTCCGTTCTACATCTATATCTTGCTTCCTTGATCTTGTAACACAAAGCAAGATAATCTCAAAGTGTAGATTTCACCAATAAATTACTATTTTGGGTGTTCTGGTGCAACTGATTTTAGACTGATAGAGTGCAACACCTGTGAACACTTGTTAGCAAACAACAGAAAAGCAGCCTTGATCACAGAATGCAGAGACAGGTAACTAAAGAATTGGTGTCTAGAACTTCACGCAGAAGGAAAAGACAACACAGAATATCTGGAACCGTCTTAAAGTGTCTGGAACTGGCTAAAATCTACAGACCGCATTACCACTTTATTTCCCTAAAATTCCCAGGATTTTTATTTTTAATTGGGACACTATTAGGCAATTTTTTAAATTTGCAATGGTCTTTAGGCCTAAGTAAAATGTACTAAGTGCTCCCATAGTCCAAACTCTTCCATATACATGTTAAGAATACATTTATTTTGTATTAAAATGATCTTATAATACTTAGAAACTGTAATAATGCAATACTGCTGTAATACCAAATTCATGTCCTACAAGTTATTGCATTTCTTTCAGAGAAAAAGAGCACTTATACTTCAGAATATTTCTTTGCACACTACTTACCTTAATTTCTGCTACTTTTGATTTCTTTTGCCAATCCCACACAGTGAGCATATGCTCATTAGAGTCATCAATTACACACAGATGAGTACCAGAATCCTAAAGAAAAAAGATTAAAAAAGGAGTAATGGCAAAATACTTCCAAATCACATTTTAAAATAGGATGTGAGAGTACTATTTTAAAGATAACCAAGACACAAATATAGATCAAGTAAATCCTTTAAAACAAGTTTTTACATTTATCGTTTCTCTTAAAGGTAAAATATCTAAATTTTCAGATAATCTCATATTTTAAATAATGTCTCATGATTCAAATAATATTCTAGGAAAACTTTAGAAAAAAACACCCAGTCTTTCCCTTGTAGGCTGTAATTTTTTGCCTTCTTGTTTGTTATACCATTAAACCAAAACTGCTTCTCTGCTTCAATTCAGTAAATATTTTTTTCCTATTTGTGTTTTTTTTTTCTTAATACTATTGGTATCTATATGTAACTTTGAGTCACCAGGATTTTGCAAACAAACTTTTTCTTGCAAAACAGCAAGTACCAAAACTTTCATCAGACAATTCCTAAAACTACAGCAAAGGTAACATTTTCTGAAAAAATAATAATTACAGAAGTACGAAGTCTAACATCTAAGGTTTAAGTAACTCATACAGCTCACTTTGAATAATTTACAACAAATCAGTCAATGTGGCTATGCACAATTAGTAAAGTAGGCTGAGACTCTCAGAACAAAAACATATATTAATTGACACCAACATACATTTTCACAAACCAGTTGTACCCAAAACATGCATAGAGAGATGTGTATTTTGAAGCTGATTCTTGACAGTTCAACAGCTCACATTTGCTAACAAATTACGAAAATAGTCAGGTGGCTGAATTTTTTATTCCCAGGCAATAATACAAGCGGATTATCTCCAAAATACATGTCAATACTGAGTGGGGAACGGGGGGAAAACAAAAAACAAAAAAACACAACAAAAAAACAGGGCCTGAGATGGCTTGGCTGATATAGACCGCTCTTATGGGGGTTAGTAGAACTATGGGGTAAAAACACATTTCTAGGTATCTCGCATTCAGTGACTCAGCCTAGCATGGAAACATGAAAGTGATTTCAGCTGCAGAATAAAACTAAAAACTAAAATCTAAAATCTAATCTTTAATATTTCCTTTTTTTCTTTTTTTTGTGATGGAACATGTATTTCTTTACCTTAAAAAATCTGAGTTTCTAAGTTTTATTGATGCATTCTAGTGACTGCGAGTTCCTTTCACACTATTCTATTTACACAGTATATTTCTTATTCAATATATAGAAAAGTTTATTTTAAAAGCTATTAGAAAACAGAGGCTCCTTTGGACCCTCTCAACTTCCACCATTCCATCCTTCTCTCCTACTCTTTTAATAGGAAACAGCAGATAAAATTTTGCTGCATTTTTGTTTATAACTCCTCTCACTATCGTGAAATAATCACAGCTTGGCACTACAGGAGCTCTGCTGTGTTTTTAATACATAAATGAAAAACCTCTCTCCCAAGGATAGGTATTTATTTCCAACCAAGGTATTTCTTACCTGTTTACCTGGTGTGCTAGTTTGATTCCACAACTTTACGTATGCAGTTTCCTGTTTTTCCACCTAGCTTGCCATTAACTGTTTCTAAAAAAGTTTACAAACTTTACCAACACACTTCAAAGCAAAGAAGGCCAGCTAGAAAACCGCATCTGAAAACCTTCAGCAATTTCTCTCCCCTTTGCATAGAATTTGACAAAGCATTTAAAAGGTCAAATGAGAAGAATCTGCCTTACCGCTTTGGAAAAGTCCAAGCAGCCCACGCCACGCTCGAAAGTCCTGAGGCCAATGACCTGCAGCGTCGCCAGGCTCACCGAGTCCCATACTCTAACATGGGGCTGCAAAGGCTGCGCAAAAGCAACAGGACAGACAGCATCACTGACTGCAGACGGGACATCAGGTGCAAAGAGCAAAGTTCATTAAACACACGGTATCATTAACGCCAGCGTCACGAACTGAATGCCAATGGCTTCTGCTAGGGACGCCAAAGACGAGCACCTTTAAGCCGAGATCCCAGGCAATTCCTGCTCACCATGGCCGGGCTAGGACATGGCAACACTGCTATCATAGCAGGAGTATCACAGGGAGTCACAGAAATAAAACCTAGCCCACTTTAAAACACAGGATAAATAAATCAACTAAACTTTAATGAAACTGGTGGTTAAGCACTACATATATATATATATATATAAAAATATACATTATATATAAATATATAGATATATACACATACATATATATATATATATATATATATATAAATTGGCCACAGCACATCACAGCGATGTCACTGAGTGCTCCATCACCAACCACTAAATCAAATCCTCCTGGGCTATATCATCCAAATATTATCCCAAACCTGCTTAGCTTCATAAATGTGATGCATCCACTAATAAAGCAGGAATGGAAGTTGCTTTAGGACAGCATTCCCCATAATAAACACTCTGTATTGTTGATGGGAGAGAGAAAAAAAAAACAAAACAAAACCAAAAAGCCTTCTCAATCCTAGCAGGACATGAATCATTCAGTGAAAGTCATAAGAACAGTCATAAGAAAGCCACATCAATTTCTTAAGGGAAATACAAATTTAAGTTGGGCACCTGAATAAGGCTTCTACATCTCAAAAATATCTTTTTTTATATTTTATTTTCTGTAACTTAGTAAAAATAAGCTTGTCATTCCAATTCTAAAAGACTCCTTCAGCAGCCAGGGTCAAGAATATTTAAAGGCAGCTGTCCTTAGGTACATGAGTTTGTAGGAAAGTCACATCTTTCATAAATTCCCAAAGCCAATTTCTTTTTCCTTGAAGATGTAAGAAGACACAGCCCTACAGATCTGGTGGCTTTTTTTACCTTGGGGAAAGACACATTGGAAGAAATGTTGGAGAAAGGTAATTGATTTGGAAGGCCATATGAAGTTTCTCACTTGCTTTCAGAATTCAAACCAAGGTTCTGAGGCTGTAGATAGCAGAAACTCGTAAGTTCTGTCTTTTTAACATATATCTAAACACTTAGTTGCTACTATATTTTGCTGGAGATATTTCTCATTACCTTTGAAACAATACTATCTCAGAAAATGTATGGCATAAAATAAACTGCAAGCAAAAGGTGATGATGATGATGATAAATTCAACATTTTTCCCTGATTTTCAAAACAAGATACTACTGCTCAACAGCTCTATTACTTACCCTTCCATCTTTATCCACTCCAGCTAACTGTCCTGTTGCAATTTTAATTTTGTCTGGATGAACTGCAAGACTAAGACAGACAGAAATATGACTTGCTTTTGCTGCCAATGGTCTTCAAAAGTGAGAGTTCTTTTTTTAATTATATTTGTTTTCTCAACAGAAGCTTATGAGGACACTTAAGATCCCATTTTTAACAAGACAGCTTGAACGTTTTTCTCGTTAGACTATTTTATTACATACTATACTGGAAAATCCGGATCATTTAATCAGGCATTTGTGATGGCAGCTAGCACACGGCCAGAGGAGCCACAACAGCCTCTTTCACATTTTCCCAAGCAACTCTAACGTTTGCACCTAGCAGGGATCCACTCTAACAAAACGTATGTTGTCTCGTCTTGTTCTTTCTAGATGTAGTTGTCATACTTGTAAACCGTGTAGCACACTGCGCTGTGCACCTAAAACCTGTTTGTGAATCTCGGGAGAAAAAACAGCTGAGAAGTCAGCTGAGGGATTGTGTCAGAGATTATCACCACATGAAATGATCTACTGATTTAATTGTACTAGTAAAAATTTTCAGTGTGCTGCATTATTCCTTTAAGTCAAAATCTGCTTTTGCTTTTCATTTTTTGCTTTGAAGCTCATGTGAGGAAAAAAAAAAAAAAAGAGGGGAAAAAAAGGAAAACAGGGAGAAAAGAAAAAAAAAAGAAAAAGAAAAAAAAAAGCTGTTCCAAATTCAAAATTCTTTCTACTCAGTTTTAGACTGGATTTCTCATTTACTTTCTCTGTAAAACTACAAGGGTAAAGAAAGCCCTTGAAAAAGGCCAAGTGTGTGTTGGTGGCGGGGAGACTGAAGAAGTCATAATGACGGACACGAAAAACATTTAAAATCAGTCATTTGGATGGTCTGTGAAGACCACAAGATTGATGGCATTCCTCCCAGAGGAAGCAATTACAGTTATCAGAGCACAGTAGAAAAAAAAAAAAAAAGGAGGGCTAGATGGCTACTCTTCTCATCCATTCACCTAAAGCAAAGAACATTCATGCTCTATTAAATTCATAAAGCCTTACAGTACTTTTCAAACTAACACTGTAAAGTGAACAACTGTCTTTGTGCTGCCAATAATGTTGAGTTCAATTTTCCTGCTTTGCTGTTTCATTTGAAAATACCTTTCTAGTCTCCCACTATTAGTACTTGGATGGGATATCTAGTTAAAAAAAAATCATAAAACTATCAGTCAGTTTTCTATTTGGTTTTCGAATTCTCCTTTAAGTATACACCTTTGCCGTGTTGCTTGTAAATCACTCTGATTTAGAACCGAGCGGATGACAACTTTTAATTACTAGGACATCCATTTAGAATAATTTATATAAATATTCTGTCTCAAATCTGACACTCTTACATCATCTATGCATCCTCTTCTTGTTTTACATTTAAATCTAGAAATGATAAACAAGCAAGGACTGCTCTAGCACCATTCACTTGCACAGTACTTACTACACTGTAATCCACTGGGACTGATGGAAAAGAAAATAATGACTATTATGATGACATTTGCATGATCATAGATAAAAGGAGAGAATTAACACAACAAAAACCCTCTGCATTATTCACATGCATACATACACTCATATACAAATGTTATATACTGACCATTTAACGCAGTCTGTGTGACCCAAGTAGTGTCGCTGAGTTCTCTCATCATAGTTAAATAGTACCACCACTGATGCTATGAAATACACTATTTCTCCAGTAGGAAGGAGGTAAACATTGGCTCGACAGTCTCTCCCACGATACCCATATCTAGATGCATATATTTGTTTAAAGTCAAGGTCATAATCAGTGTATACCAGGAAATATAAATTTTGAAAGGATGGGCAATTGCTCTCATGACACAAAACACGTCCTTGATTATATTATTCTCTGAAAGTATAGTATAAATTTAGTTAAAAATAGTAAAAAAAAAAAAAAAAAAGGAAAGAAAAAATGGTCACTTATTTGGGGAAACCAAACCGATTTAAAGTGATGTTTCGTGGACCCAAAAATAAAGCATACTGAAGGAGAAGGCATGCTGAAAACAGACAAACCTAAGTGTCGCCTTATAAACCTGACGATGGGAAGTTTCACAAGGCAGTAATGATACTCGCGGCCCTGGCTTCACGGCTCCTATAGCAGCACTGGCATTCCAGAGGGCAAGTGCAGCACTTCCAGTTGGCCTTTCCAACACACGTGGGAAAATTCCTGATACTTTTCAGAAAACGGCAAGATTCTGAAAGAGCAGCTGCCAAATTCAGGAAACAATTTCTTTGCAAAACATTTTTGAATATTTCGAAAGCAAACGAGCTTCAACGCTATCTGGCAAGGGCAAAACTGAGTGAATCCATCCAAAACACATCCCATAAAAGGGATGATTTTGCAGAAAACCCATCCAGCCTCTCTGACACCAATGGCATTCAAGAATTTTATGCACTACAGTGCAACCTCAGTTAGGCCCGATGAAACTTTATTATAACCTGATACTTTGAAACAAGTGCTTTTTCTTTATGGAGACATTTAATGGGGCTGCCTGCCCACGTCAGCCCCCAGGGTCCTCGTACACCATTAAGGTGCGTCTCATGCTGCAACAGTAGCTCTGGAGCTTTAAAAATGAAATTACTTTTTCAGGTTATGTCTTGCAACTTAAGAGATCCTCACTTCAGGGCATACTAAGACACTTTTAGCCACAAGGAAAATATGGGCAATACCCTAAGCAACTTTAGATAAACGATCCCAACCACAGGTCTTGATTGATCAGATAGCAAAGGAATGAAGTCCAAGACCCATACGGAGGAAGCTCTTTCTTATAAACATTAGCAGATACGTGAGTGCAAGTTTGCAGTACCGAAACCGACATCTGAGCTGACAGCCTGGTCTCCACTCTTCAAGAACAACTGAGCAAGTCCTATCCTCCCACGAAAACAAATGAAAAAACAAAACAAAACAAAAATCCCTAGCACATTCTTCCCCACCATCCACTGAAAAAGTCAAAGCACTACCAACAATCGAGATCTTTCTTCTTTTGTAGTCCCGTTAACATTGCCTATGCATATATTTTGGTTCAAATTGGGACATTGGATTGAGGTGTCAATTAAATTTCTTAGGAGTAACAAAAACAGGATGGTTTGCAGAGCTCTTACCACGTGAGGTTTCTGATGCAGCTGTTATTCACTGGCCTGCTTAACTAATGATATCAAGAGATATCATTATGTGATGTAATGCTGAAAGCAGGAAAAAAAACAGGATGCCTCCATTCTTGCCTTATCGCCCTTTATCTTCCCACTATATTTTCCTTTCTTTTTATCTTGTGAGCAACAATAGCACAAAAGGATAAAACTGACAATGGCCCTTTTACAAAAGCAAATCAAATCAACCAGAGCTTCCAAACCTGATGGGCGTTGAAATTATTATTTCTGTGTGGAGGCATGAAGAACACTGTTATAAATACCTCCTCAGAGGAGGAAGACAGATCTGTCTGTTTGTTCTCCGCAAAAGGGAGGGTATTGGTAAGGATTTGTTAAGATTGACATCTTTGAACATCCACATCGGCACAGGATTAATTATTTATGCAAATATGCCTTTCATAAAAAGAAGCCTACCATGGGTAGGTAAGGCTGAATAACCTGGCACACACAGCTGAGCTTTGGCACTCATGAAGCTGCAAGAAATGGTTCACGCTATCTTCGTCCATTCTTTTATTTCATCCCTCCTATATAAGACAGTACTAAAGAGGGGTGGTACTTTCTAGAAGCATGGAAAACAACAGTGTATTTTGTGAGATGCTTTTGCACTCTTCATTCTTCAGCTGAGACAACCGTAGAGGTTGCTATACATCAGTTCTACCCTTCTCCATCCATTCTGAATGGATGGAGAGAGACATATTAGTAAGTAATTGACTGTGATTCTACAGTAAAACATAACATAACAAAACATAACATTGCTGTTTAATTTTCATTACATTTTAATGGTAATCCTTCAATAAGACTGATGCTCCAGACACGAAAACTCAGAGACCATAGGCTTCATATTGTAAAGTCTACTTTTAAGCCAATTAAGAGGATGGTTTTGTCTCAAAAATGATATGTAGAAGCACAAATAAACAGTGATTTATTTATGTAAGTTGGCTAGGATAGTCACTGCCCCCATGCAATTCATGCAATGCATTAGAATGCCTCTAATATTGACTTCAATTATTCTTAGGAAGAGCATCATTAAAAGAACAACAGTAAAAAATGAAAACAACAACATTAAACCCCAAAACCTTAAAACCCCTGAAACTGACTTTCAAACTGAGAGAAAGATGCTATAAGATTGCTGGCAGCTAACAGTAGCACCAACACTGACCTACCTTGCTACTAAGCCTATGCCTCTACTACTAGAAATTTCGATTATGTCTTAATCATCGCTGACCTGCACCAGGCAGGATTGCACAGCAAAGCAGGGATACCCAAACTAA
Organism: Crypturellus tataupa; assembly: GCA_034781795.1. NCBI lineage: Eukaryota > Metazoa > Chordata > Aves > Tinamiformes > Tinamidae > Crypturellus > Crypturellus tataupa. The sequence continues at coordinate 1,374,490 of JAWLRI010000024.1, read as the reverse complement.
ATCTATGTGAGACACTCAAGGACCACAGTCAAGGACTCACATCTTCCTTCTCATGGGCAACTTCAATCCCGCCAAGCAGTTTAGATTTTTTTTGCAGTCAACAATAATCTGCAACACAGACAAAATTTAACTCCATTCTGCTAAATCTACAGGTGCTGATATCAGCACTTGAACAAACGACAAGACGTAGCCCACCTACAAAGCAAACACCAGGACCTCTTTTTCATCTGTTCTTACTCTGATGTAGTTGATCATCGTAGTGGACCAGTTAGGCAGATGGCACCAGCGAAGGAAAGCCCAATTATAAACAATCCTCCAGTTCTCCTTACACAGGCAAATACTGGTCTGATTTAGGATGACATATAAGATTCATTTCTTTAAAGAGATTCCAAAAACATATGGACAGCTTTGTTTAGGCTGGATTTATTTCACTTTAATTAGCCCTCAGCAGGAAACTGGTTTAACCTGAACTTAAGGTCTTTGGACATTAAATAAGTATGTCCACACAGGGATTTGCACCTACTTAACTGAGGGGTGTGATTTCATGATCACTTTTCATCTGTCCAAAGTCTTCAGTGCTGAAAATATAGATTTGATCTTCCCCTTGTCTGCTGTTTCTAGCCCTTGCACATTTGTAGAGCAAATCAAATTAATGAGTTGATCTTGCTAAAAAGTAACTCAGTAAAAAAAAAAAAATAAAAATAATAAAAAACCAATAATAATAATAATAATAATAATAATAATAATAATAATAATAATAATAAAAAAAAAAAAAAAAAGAATTCAGCCAGATCAGCAACTGACCTAGTTCACTGCATGGTCATGAAGCCAGAATCAACACCCAAGAGGGTTAGCAGTAGGAAAACATGGCAATATAATTTTGCAAAGTCTGGATAAGAGCTCTATTTTTCTTTTGATCAGGACTTTCAACAAAAAACTTATCTACTTTATGGTCTAAGCTTCCAAAAACTTGCCAGAGTTCAGAAGACACTTTTTTCCCACCCTCCTCAACTAAATGCCCTATATTATCAGTTTCAAAAGGCTATTAGTTTGCAAAGATAGAAAGACTATAGATAAATCTTCTTTTGTAAGTGGAAATAGGCGGATTATAATAAATGTATGCCCAGAGCATGGGCAGTCTTTCCTGTATATATCCTGACACATGACAGTATCATCATCATTCCTGAAAATCTCAGGGCTTTCGGCAATATCAGAACCACCAAAATTGAGATAATTATACCAACTAAAGGGCTATCCAGCCCATGTTATTTTACTGACATATAGTTTCTATTGGCTCTTCCATTAAGCTGTGATTCTAAGAGTTAAGTGTATTCCTTGAGAACAGCAGAAGGGAAGGACCCAAACATGTTCAGGAACATGTTTCCTATAGTGAACTTAAGTCATGATACTGAACAGAAATTCCTGACCTGCTATGTCTGGAGAAATGTCATTAGTCACATTCCATTCTTCAGACTATAAATGTGTTCAATGCAGACTTTCTTTCAAGAAGTGAACCTTTTAACTGCAGGGTTGAAACATGTTAAACAGTGCTAAGACTATTGTGGATGGAGAACTTCTGCAATCAATCCACACTCTGCAGACAAGAAATTATGGATCTTGTTCAGGATTTTTCATAGCTCTAAAGCCTTTTCAAAATGAACATAGAAGAGGAAAAAAATATGGAAAAAGTATATTTTTTCCATGCTTGGATTTTTTTTTTGCAGCTTAAAGATGTACTTTAAAGTACAAACTGTTTAGATTGCTTCAATAAATCAGTTCTTTTACCTTTTCCCTTGGAGTAAATTTCACTACTGAACACAGAAAACACACTCTTGGAGTCTAAAGAAAAAAAAATGAAGACAAGAAAAAGCGAGTCACAAATAAATATTGATAAGGATACACCCACTCCAGTTTTAACTTTTCAGGAGGCAGTTCTGTCCTGATATCATCATAGTTTTCTACATCAGAAGGAATGAACATTGTGATTGGTCGACCCCGCATGAACATCTTGATATATTCTCCCTCTGTAGAAACAAAAAAGCATATCAGTTGTGTGGCAAGTTTATACGAGAAATTAGCACAGGGAAAGGAAACAGTAATAAGCACAGAGATGCAAATAAGACTTGCAACATGATTATTTATAAAATGTGAGCTTGGTAGAGGCCCAGATTTTTAAAACTGAACATAGAAACAACACACACAGACACACAATACACATGCACAGTAAGTGCTAGCTGAATTTGTGACAGCTCTCTGGACAGACTGAGCATGTAACATTTTAGACATGCAAATTACATAGCAGAAGCAAATCTCAAACAAAATCTGAAGTTGAATAGAGTTGCGGAATCAGAGGATGAGCTATTTCAGGCTTGAAGGGACCTCAGGAGGTCTCTACTTAAACCATTTGCTCAAACCAGGCTCAGTTGTGAGGCCACACCAGGTTTTTCAGGGCTTTATCCAGGTGGTCTTGAAAATCTCTATGGATGGAGACTGCCTAGCCGCTCTGGACAACCACACGACTGCTCTGCTGGGGAAACAGCCTTCCCTTGCACCTGAGCCTGAATCTCTCCCGTTTCCACCTGCCTGTCATCCTTGCCCTCCCATCACGCGTTGCGGTGAAGAACCGGGCTCTTTGCGCCGGCAGCCCTGCTCGGTCCCCTGCCCGCCAGGACGTCACGTGTCCCCTCCCGCAGCCCTGCTGAGCCCGCACTGTGTTGCCTGCTCCCACTCCTTGATAAAAGTGCTGGAAAGGACTGGTCCAGGACAGCCCTTGCAGCACGTTGCTCACTACTGGCCTCCCATAAGAGCACAACCCATAACCCACTACCCTGAGGCCAAGCATCCAAATAGTTTTCTTTTTTCTAACCAGTCCTAAGTGTAGACTGTAAAGCCTCATCTAAATTGCAAGAATACTGCAGCAGGCAGTACTTTGATGAACAAACAGATCTTTGATGACAAAAACTTTGATGAAGCTTCTCTTACATATATACACACACACATATGCATACAATATTTATAAAGCTTTATCTTAAACAGCATCACAAACCAATATGCTAATCTGAACTACAAATTAATTGAAATCAACCCAATTTCATCACAATCACAGCAGGGAAGAACCAACAGCTCCCAGTGGCTCCATATGCATCACTCAACAGCTGTGACAACACAGGCTTCTCTACTGTATACTGCAAGGGGGCTGCAGCATTTCACAAGCGTTGAAGGATCCCTTTTCAGATCAGTAATAGTGGATGATTTTACACTAGATAATATTAATTGCATAGTTTGAACATGTACATTTGTCATGGCACTGTTCAAATGCCCCCTAACTGCAGAATCACATAACAGCAACTCAAGTAAAAGTTTCATTTACTATACTTTGATATTTCTATTCATTAAAAAATAGGCAAATAAATCTAATTACCTACCTTCAATTGACTCTATCATTTCATTACATATAATCCATAAAAAAAGTCTAATACCCTATAGTCATACAAAGAAACTACTACTTTTCACCATTGCATAAAGTCAATCATTCCAAATGAGGACTCTGTCCAAATAAGTCAATGAATTAATGCACCTGAACAGGAGCTAGTTAAAACCAAATCACCTGCTATATGTATGACATTCACTTCAGAAATTATGTTTGGAGTGTAATGCTCTTCAAGGTCTTTATCTCCTAGTATATAGCACTTTGATTTCTTAATTTTTAATTAACAAATTTAATACAACAATTTTAATTAAACAGATCCCAGTTTTATCAAATTTACCAAATTCCTAGACTAAAGGGGTATGATTAACATGACACTTCCATTTTTTTCCCCACTTTTAATGTGCTCAAGTCGACCTTCTGAGACCAAGAATTCATTTCACTTGAGTTTCATGTGGCTTTTAATCCTCATAGTAGATTTACTTAGCACTGAAGGCAAAGGAAGACAGAATTTGATGTGATAGTGCAAATGCAACTGAAAGATGCAAAAATCACAGGTTGGAAAAAAATAATTCCTATACCAAAATTGTAACTGACTCAAGTAAAATTAACACATGCATGAAGTTTTCTCCTTATTTTGAAAGACAATGAATAACAATAAAACTTCAGACATTTAATCCCAGTATTTTGATAGCAGACCAAGAAAATGGAAAATATTTGTCCAACTTCTAAGAACAAAATAGAGATTCTTTGAACCAGAACCTTGAGATTCTGTCCAGTGACAACAGTAGCAAACTTTCCTCAGATCAAATATCAAAAACTGAAAGAACAAAGACAATCTCTTCCCAGTAGCTAAATTAGAAATGGCAGTTGTTTTACCAAATGTTTATCATTTAACTATACTGCCGAGAAAAGAAAAAGACCTGTGTTGTCACTGGTTTAAGGCAAATGTTTAGATAATTATTCCAAAAATGTGCAGTTTCGTTTTTCAGCCTATACATTTTTATTATATGTTTTTTGTGAAGACAAAACAATACTGTAAACTGTACACTGTAAACTGTATGTGTACTGTATGGTACACAATATGTATTAATAAGAACCTTTCTATGAAAATCTGGCTCTTATAATTTGAAATACAATAAATTCTAAAGGTATTTTAAAAAAAGTTTCAACAAATCCTTGTTCTAACACTGAATTTTCTTTGCATTCCTGGTTCTGTAAGATCAGTTCTAAATGACACCATAAATTTAGGAGCTAACTTCTCTGCGCTTCTTAAGACTAGCAGAGACTTAACTGCAACCAAAATTCCTGTGGACAGAGGCAATTACATTCTCCTATAGGACCCTATGGATGAGACAGATGAAAGAAGCCAACAGAAATTTAGTCAGGTCTTTTGCCAAGGGAGAAAAACACTCTTGAAGCCTTGGAAAAAAAAAATCATCTCTGGAGTTTGCAGATAGATATTAGCTCTCTGAACCTCCATATTCAAGGAGGAACATTTTTGGCTTTCATTAGACACTTGCGTATCTTCAAAGGCAATCTTAAATACACACGTTTAACACACAGTGACACATGAACTAGGTATAACATGATTAATCCTCTCTCTACAGGAAAGGGAGGATAAGAAAAGACAGAGACACAACCCACTGAAAGATTTTTGTCTAAGACTGTAAATTTCCTTTCTTCAAAATAACCTGTAGGGCAGATAAAATATTCATGTAAGAAAATCTTTTGAAACAGTATAAAGGATGGCAGCCTATCAACAGAACCATTCCTCAAACAGAAAGTAATTGCCTAAGGCCAAATTCTTGTAAATGCGAGTTAAGAAAACCAGTGGCTTAACTCCTTCATATCACAGGGGCTCCACAGCACGCTCAAGTACACAGCATTGTACTGTTTTCCTCCCAGCACTCTCATGACTCCTAGGTCTTAGTTATGTCAGGTATTTCTCTCTGTCTTTTGGAAGAATGGTGATTTCCATGGTCATATTGTAATAGAAAAGTAGGCAAGCAGGTAAAAGGGAGGGAAAGCTAGAAATTTCTAAGAGTTTTGAGGAAAGCCAACACACCTCTACTGTTTTTTTTTTTTTTTTTTTTTTTTTTTTTTTTATTTATCTGCCTGAAGGGAAGAGGAAACAAAACAGCCCTTTTCTGCTCTAATTCAAAGGGCTGCTCACACTCCAGTGCCCCAGGTATGGCACGTACAGAACAGATTTTGGCTGCATGTGTGTGGGTGGGTAGCGGACAGGAAGGGACTTAGGCACTCAGTAAGTTAAATCATCTGCAATTGCACAGGTCCTACAAATCCTCTCAAATATTGATCAGATCAGCACGAAGAGCACAGCTAAGCCTTGTCAGCACATCCGTGTGCTTCGGATGAGCTGTGCCACAGCAGAAGGAACAGCTCAGCCCCAGGATTACTACAGAAGAAAACACACTGGGAGCGAGGTAAAACAGCAGTCTCCTGTCCCAGATTTCACTCTGCAAGAACGAAAATATCCATCTCTGAGTCCCCTTTTGTGTGATTCAGTCTGCCTGCACACCTGGAGCACACCTGTATAAATTCACTTTTTATGCATGTGGGTGGTTACGGCTGCACACAGTATTAGTGTGTCTACTAGAGCTTTGACACATTAACATATTCCATACAACAGTATATTTCTCTCAGAATTACTTCTTTTGATACCTCCTGGGCTTGCACTTGCTTTTTCATAAAATGTAGGTGATGCAGCCTTTATATGTTTAACTAGCGTGTTACAGCCCTTTTTCTCACCATTTAATTTTGGCAGACAAGTTGACAGCTTAGAGCTAAAATGATTCTAGTAACTCCAGCATGTGTGATCTTGTACTTTACATAGTTTAATTTTGTCTTAAATTTCTCTGTAAGGAGAAGCATAAGGAACATCTAGGTCCTTCTGTCCTCCACTGAACCAATTTTGTCTCTCCACTTCAGTGAAATCAGTGTTCCTACTTTACTGTGCCAAGTTTATTATTGTATAAAATTAAGCAAAATTGGCCCCAGCAGGCTTCAGGCAGACTTTTTCACTCAGACTACCTGCTTCAAGCTCTGTGGAACTTTATAGATTGCAAATAAATAAATGAGTTATCCACTATTCATCATTTGGCTTAGGATCAAAGCTACACTGCACGCACCCAACTGCTGGTAGCATAAGCAATACCAAGAATTGAGGACTAAAACAGAGGCAAACAAAAATTGTAGATCAACAGTGTACAATGAATTCAAAAATTTCTGCAAAGCCTCTTCATATCAAAAGACATTTCCCCATTCAGATAAATGAGCCTATAATCAGGTCTTAATGAAAACGAAGAGGCGATGAAGAACGTAATGGTGAAATTCAAATACAAACAATGATACTTAATTCACTAGTTAAGGAAAGAAAGCTGAAAAGTCAGCAATTTAGAGGAAGAAATGTGGAAGATAACAAGAGTGAAAAATCTTGTCAGTGATAACAGCAGGGATAGGGCAATAAAAACATCTGAAGGGTTGAAATTAGTGCTTCCATGAAGTCTGCACAGAAAGATTTGTGCAGTGCTCCTTGAGCAATGAATTACCCCCTGTGAATCTGAATCATGCTCTTAGGATCCTGAGTACAGAAGGATTTCAGAGGAAAATTGTAAAAATGAGTGGGGACTGAAAGTAGCAGAAGAAAGGTCAAAGCAATCCTTGTAGTTTAACTAAGAAACACTTAAAGAGAAGAGCGTTCAGGAGACGTGAAAGCTGCCTTCACATTTGTGAAGTGTATAAACAAGTGACATACAAAAGCAGAATTACTCAACTTCTAAAAAAAAAATATTCCTGAAAATGAAATTGTCTCATGCAGTAGATGCTAGAGGCACATGAAAAACCACTTACTGGTTTCTACAAGAAAATGGGACACATTTTCAGCAAAAACAAAACAAAACTTTATCTCTCTAGGCCTCGTTATTAAGCAGACACTGAGGAAGTCCAGCAATTCTGTCTTGTAATAAACTGCTTTTCAGCTACTCAGTATATGCATAATGAGAAATCTAAAGAACATATATAAGAGATAAATATACTAGGAGCTAAATAGTGGCTAAATAACAAAATTAACTGTTCATTTACATAGTTAAATTATGGAAGCTAAATCATGGAAAAACAATCATGTTGATAAACTTACCCTACAAACTAATTATTACTGCTTTTCTCTAAAGCCCACCAATCTTACTTGTGAGCATAACATGGACAGATCATATCAAAAACCTGAAATCAGTTACTTGTATTTCTACAAATAGCCTATTTCTCAGGAGCTCTCCTCCAATTTAAACCAATGCCAACAACCCACACGCAATCAACTTCAGCCACTGTTCACAATAGGGTATTTCATATGAATACAACTGAAACCTGGACGTGGGTCTGGCAGCTCTTGCCCTATGCCATGTGTATTTGCTGCATGTGACCACTGGAAGTGGCACTGTCACCTTTAAGTGCTGGTATAACACACACCAAGCAAGCCAAAAAAGCAGATGAGAAAAGACATTTATTTAGGTTTGGAATCATTTCACCTCTGTGCATAAAGATTCCACTTTTACAGCAGCAGACATTAAACATCTAGATGTTTGTAGCAAATAAAATTTACTTTGAAATAAGGACTAATATTACAACTCTAGAATAAATAAAATTAAGAATAATAAAAATAAGGTCTCAATAAATGGAACTCAATATACACAGTAAACTCAGTAAAATTATATCTAAACATTGTCTGTTTAAAGAATAAAACCATGAAAAAAAAAAAACTAACAACTCCCAAATACCTCTCTAAGATCACCTTGGATTATTTCCCTGGTATCTATGGTTTTTAGAATGAGAGCAAGCAGCAGTAAGAAAACGAAGCGTGTCTCAGTTTACCCTCAGACACGAGTGTTCTCAAAAAGCATCCGACAGCAAATCTGCACATCTGCTGCAAAGACAGTTCTGAAATAGGGCGTTCTGCATTCCCTGGGGACAGGACACGCAGTACACAGGGTAATTTTTTCCTCTCTGGGTTTCACAAGTGCCCTATTCTTGTAGGGCTACAGTGCAGGCACAACTAACAAGAAAAGCACTGGAAACTAATAAAGCACTGACAATCTAAAAAGAAACAAAGTTAGGAATGCGGTGAATGTTTTTCATTAATTCTCTCACATATGGTTTTTATTGCCATCCAAAAATGTCTAAATGTCTGTTATTACTTTATAATAAGTGAACAAGTGATTCACGTACAGAGCTGCTATCACGTAAAAGCAAACACAAACTGAAATATGGAATCTCAGCAGAAAAAAAAAAAAGTTTTATCTTAAAATAACCAGGGCCTTCACTTTCTGGGCATAAAGGCAGGAATGGTTTATGATTAATTCTTTCTAAATGTCTCTGCTGTAATGAAACACAAAATGGTTTTTATAGGCAATTATAAACACCTGCTGGTAAAGAATTTAAAAGAAAAACTTTAGCTAATGTCCTACTAATGCTGTGGTAAGCAGCTGCTTACTTTGCCCACCATTTTATTGTATTTTCATAGAGTTTTGATGTCTTCTGGTACTGTATTTTATTATAATAAATGGCTCTGGTTTGTAAGGATAAACAAAGCAAGTGTTTAAAGAAAAGCTAAAAAAACACAATCCCCTAAATTCTCTGGAACCTACAGCAAGCATATGGAAGTCTGCCTAATACTTCCTCCAGTGGATTAGTGTCACACAAGTGTTCCTGTTTTTATTGCATCTGTTTCAGGATGTATCCAGATGCACATGCTCAGGCTGAGCGTTAGTCGCTGCAACTCAACCCACTTGGGGAGAGGGAAGGTCGGTGTTACTGAGGCAGGAAAAACCTGGAGCCGGTAGGCAGCAACACACACGGCTTCAGCACAGGGCTAGATGGAGGAAAACTATGGGGAAACTCGGAGAACTCTGTGGAATTTGAGCAACTGCCCAGGACCTATCGAACACAAACGCCAACCCCTGCATACTCTCATACTCTGAGGGGCCTGTGAACCCAAGGTAGTTTGGACAGCAAGGCTAACCGTGCCTTTCTCTGTGCAAGCCCACTGTAGGTGAATGTGTGCTTGCTGCTCAGGGCTTTTGATTTTACAGCCAATACCAACAGATATCACGCTGACCAACACGCAGACAGTCACAACACAGGGAGCATTGCAATGGCTTCTGCTGCTAGATAAATATGATTCCAAGAACTAAAAGTGTAAAAATGCATTTCACTACATTTTGTGGCATTTTACCATGGTGACAACATTCAAAGCAGTTTCAGTAACAGCCTGAATCAGAGCTGACTCTAGGACTGTCAAAGCTATGGGCACTGCCACTTTCCACCCCACTATCCCATGTATATAGCTTCTGCTTATAATACGCTGCTGTTCCAATGTGTTCACCAAGCCTGCTTTATATGCACATAAAGACACTGAAGTGCTTTTACACAGAAGATCTGATTTGAGCACAAACAGGAGTCCCCTTCTCACAACAGCTTTATTTATATGGCAATTATTAAAGTCACCTGCTCTGAACAGCACCTTGCACAAAAGCAACCTGGTTGGGTGATGCTGAGCTTATACTGCAGAAGAAAATAAAATGGTGCGGCAGCTAACAGACAGGTGGTTCCTGTAGTAGCAAACACAATGTGGAACCCAACACACCATCTTGTAATGCACCGTAACACCCTAATATTTAAATGGTTGTTTTAAAATACACTCACTGGCCCACATAAAAAAAAAAGAAAGTTTTGGAGTTCTAATCTGGGTCATTTCAACTTTGTCTGCATTAAAGGCAGAATTTTGTTTTGCCACTACACTTGTTTAAAATGTTAGTAAATGCATTTTCTACGACAAGACTTTCTCCCCTCCTCCATTACAGACAGGGCCGTTGCCACCTGAATCATATTTCTTTCTCTCTCTCTCTCTCATTCCGGGCTGGATCAGGCTGAGGACAGACTGTGGCAGGACACACAGAGAGCCACCCCCGTTCCCTTTTCCATGGAAGCTCACACCATACGCGGTAACAGAGCGGACGGCAGGGCACGCACGGGAGGCCACAGAAATCATAGCTACCAGAGGCAGAGAAGTGACAGACTGCCCATTCCTGGCAGAATGTGTAGAACTGTAGGAGCACATTATAAAGAAAGAATTAGTATTTTAGCTGTATGCAACTTGGCACTGTGAAAAGCTGTGTTGGGTTAGAAGGGGTATTTCTGATGCAATAGCTATATTTAATTTCTGTAAAGCTAATTTGCAGCTGACCTGGGCATTACTGATTTGTTTTCTTTTTCAGTAACCATCGCTGCACAGATGTACTGCTCCACTGCTGGTGTATAAATTCCCTTGTCTGCTCCCCAAGCTTGTGCATTCCTCTTTTTCCCTATTGTTTCTGTAGAATGCTTTCGATAAGAATCTATTTAGAATATTTCAAAATACATAGTATCTCTAAAAAGATAAAGTACTTGGATTCAAGTTAATTTTGGCCTCAGTATAACTTATGGTAACTTCCAAACAATTTGAGTAGTCTTTTTTTTTAATTTATTTTTATATACACATTTATATATTTTTTGGAGAGGAAAAGATTTTGGGGATGGGGGAAAGAAATAATGGCAAAAGTAATCAAAACTGTGCAAAATGTAATCTTGCTTACAGCGCAGAATTTGGAGTATGCAGATTTGTTAATTAGCAGCGAAGAAAGCACAGGACAGAACCTCTGTACATAGATATCTACATGCTGAGTACAGCATGCACTTGGGGAACATGCTTTAGTTTTGAAACTGCATGCTTCAGTACAGTTTGTAGGACATCAAAGCAGAGTTATTTTGAGACATAAAAGAAGGGATTTCTTTTGTTGTCGCTTTCCACCACTTTTAGACAGACTGCTCCTTTTCCTGTCTGAACAAGCCAGCAGCAGCAGGTGGCCACAGAATGCAAGATTTATTGATGGAAAAAAATACATTTTAGAAGAGACTCATTTTTCCTTTGGGGATACCACATGAAAACGTTCAGTCTCTGTTCTTGTCTAATCAGCATGTTTATGTTGTAATACTGGCAAGACAGAAAGCTGAGATAAAACAAATCTTTTAGTTGGCAGTTCTTAATATCCTGGTATATTAGGCAACAATGCAAGACTTCTAGAGCCTTATCATTTAAATACATAATTCCTCTAAGGAAATTATGCACATGCATATTTATTTTAGACTGCCCCAAAATACTCCTCCCCAAATATATCAATATCACACGCCATCGTAAACTATTTCAATAACAAAAAAGCATAAAATGCTCAAATGTTTTAAAGAGATCATGCACTGATGCTCTTTATGGTGAACAGCCAAATAAAAGATTCATGACAGTGCTAAATTAGAAAGCGACCATTGGGCATAGCGTAAGTCTTACCTTGGCTGTTTTTTTCACGAGTTGACATTTTTGCTGGTTATGGAATAGAAATAAAATGTCTTAAAACTATTTCTACAGTCTTGCTCTCACCTGCTTGGATGAAGACTGGTACATAGTTCAGAATTTAATACTTGTTTCTGTGACCTCTCTCTATAGACATATACATATTTCCATAAAATGGAAATAATCAAAAGCTTTCTGATTTACAAAACCAAAAATGAATCCTCCCACTACCCATCACAAATTTCTGCCTAAAGACCCAATTTGATGGACTTTCTCCACAATTTCAAAGAGCTGTAACAGGCCCTGAGTAACAGTTTGTCAAATAAATTCTTCTAGTAATTATTAATGCAATTTTAACTCTGTATCCCTCTTTCACAAGTATACTTCCCAATACATTTATTTACAGAAAATATTATTCAAAGGCAAATCTTTTCAACTTCCTTCATTACTTAAAAATAAATGGTTTTCTTTACCTTGGCTGACTGTGACATCCTTGTGCCTGGGGAAAAATGCAAAACAGTAACATTAGTATGTCAAACCAATCACTTCTCAAACCAATAACACCTAATTCTGCAATATCATTGCATCTGGCAACCTCAGACTCTCATGAGAGCCTCACTATAGTACAGGACACTAAATAACTAATCTTGTTCAATACACATTTTTATCCACTTAGCATTTTATTCACATCATCTCTTCAGTAACTTTATGTCTTTAGTCCTATGGCAGGCTCTAAGAACTACTACATAACTAACTACTACATAAACAACAAAAAAAGATTTTAAAATAAGTTATGGAGGGCATGTTTCTGGTGCTTGTAAAAAACAATTTTAGAGAGCAATAACCAAAATGTCTTTAAGCTGCCAAACACCCTCAGGCCTGCGTGCAAAGCATTTAGCACCTGTCAAAATACATTGTCAACACAACAACAACATGAATTTTCCTAGGAATTAACCTTGTTGGACATACGGGGTAACTGTTGGCAAGCTGCAGTTTCATCTACAATGAATCGATGCAGCATTCCTGAATGTGCGACACAAGGTCTCCTGGGGAATGCAGTTTAGATGCCTCCCAAGTTTTTCATTTGTTAGCCTGCTGTCCAGAATCAGGAACGAGCTATTCATGGAAAGGCCCAATCCTTTCTTGCAAAGATGGAAGGAATATTAGCGTCTGCCATCAAAGCTACTTCCCCCTCGAACATGACCCCTTGATAGGCAAACGCATTGCATAAAAAATGTGAATTTATTTGAAACCGAGCAGCTAGGTATAAGTGGCATCCAGGATTTTTGCTGGATAGAAGTCAAAAACAGCTACAAAGGGTCAAACATATGCATGAGGAAAGTCATCTCTGGCTCCTGGCAGATTTCACCCTTCTCTAGGCTGCCAAATGAAAAGCCCAAGCTGGATTTCCAGCTCTGCCTGAAAAACGCTGGAAGATCGGCTGCCGTGGGAATCCTATAGTCTTCCCATGACTTTATCAGACTGATTTACAGCTCTGTGCTGGCTTTAAAGACCGACCTTGCTGAACAAAGTTCAGAGCCTGGGCTGCTAGTGCAAAGCACACGCAAAACGTTTCTGTTCTGAGGCCCACGCCAGGGGCTGAATTCTATTCCCTTGCGTAAGAGTCAGGTAACTATGGGCAATTTATGCCAACTTTTCTTGTTTGGCAGCTAGAAAATATGATGTATCAATATGCATTTGGACTAATTCTGCTATAAATCTGGCACACAGGATTTGACTAAAAATGAGATTAACGTCTGTAAATACTGCTTTATTACAAATCTGTGCATAAGAAAGTGCACAACCAATATAGCACTGTCTTCAATATGATCGTAGTTAACGATTTACAACAACTTCAAGTTCTGCACAAACAAGTAGTAGTTTACCTTTTTTATTACTTATTTATTTTTACACATCATAGACTGTAGAAAGGCAACATTTAAAGCCTCTCAAATAACAACCAGAATCACAGGGAAATGAGAGAGATTCATTTGTATATAACTGAATCAATATACAAAATGTCAATGAAAGTAAAATTGTTAAGAATTTTGAAGTATAGCACTTACTATGAACTCCTCTCTGCTACAACTGAAAATGTTAAAGGGCTTTTACATTTCTACAGTGTAAATTAGTTATAAAGCAAAAAGCAGCAATCTCGTGTTTTGCACAGTTCTTCAGACTAAGTATAAAACTTTTAGTAAATGTGCTGATACCCACATCCAAGATTTATTTAATGTACTTTTGTTCTTCTCTTTCCTAGGACCAAAGGAATGCACTTGCACCACACTTGACCTCATGTAACTATTACCAGTGTCTATTTGACAATCTCTTATGCAAGCTAAGGGGAATAGTATAGGCACGATCATAAAAAGATTGGAAATCACTCTAGAAGAGTGGATCTGAAGGGTTTTATTAGGTTTGGGAGGGAGGAGGTCTCTCATACTGCATTTATGAAAGCTGCAGATGAAGCTTCTCCTACCAGGCTGGGAGAAGCTGCCATGGCTTGGGGAGACCAGGTCAGAAATTTGAGGCACTGTAACAAACAGGGCAGAGCTCAACCAAAGAGACAACAGAATGTCTTATTTCTATGACCAAGAACTTAACGGGATAACTTACAACTCCATTCAGTCCCTTGGCCCTTACATTTGAATTCACAGGGACCAAGCACAACAGGAACACAAGCCCGGGCACAGTTGCTGCTAGGAGCTGGGTCGATGCAAGTCTCCTTATATTTACTACTGACAAAAGGCATGAGCAGCTCTAGAGAAACGTTCACTTCTTGCTCACTTTAAAGAGAATTAAGCTATTCTAGCAGCACAGGAAGGGCAGAAGAAAAACCTTGGCATACTGAAGATCAAGCTAAAAAGATACCTGTCTATCATCCAAAACCTGGATTTGGAAATGTGTTAAACAATTAAAGAGACCCACCTGAAAGCTTAAGAATATATTTCATTACATTATACTTTACAAGCACACTTACCTTTTTGCCAAGTCCACTAAATTAATTCCAGGGAAATAAATCAGAATTTCCAAATGAGTTTTTAATTATGAAAAGATTGGTTGGAAAGCTACACAAGGGGCATTAAAAGCCATAAATCCTAATGCAGTAACCTAAACACGCAGCATTAAAATATCTTTATACTCTAAAAATACTGCATTTACATTCTGGAATCTGGAATCTACTACCATGGCTCTAAAGTTCACTCAAACTTCTATGCAACAAACCCTGCTACTTACTTGTCAACATGCTTTACTGATGGGCTTATTAGTTTAGGTGCTGTTCTCAACGGTTTGTTCTGACTGTCATCGGAACTCTCCCACGCACTGTGAAGTTTTTCAGCAGGAAAGTGTTGCTTTATACTAGAAGAAACAAAAGTGTATTTTAAAATGACAAATTAAAAATATAACAATAACTGGGGCTGGAGTGCAACTGACAGATCAAGCAGCAGGAGGCAAAAGCAGAGCGAGGTCTTCCTTCAAGCTGAAGCGTGAAACAGGGGAAAAAAAATTAGTCAAAAAGTTCTAACTGGATGAATGAAAATAATTGAGCCCGACAGCTGCAAAATATGTTTAATCTATTCCTTTGTCCATTTAAAAGTGTTGTTTCACAAAGGTTGTACAGAATATATCTATACTTCAACACTATTATTGCTAACAAACTAAAAAAAAAAGAAAAATATGAGGCCATCTAAATATATATTTTTAATCGCTCAAACCAGAAGACTAGAAAAAAAATAATTAACTGTTCATTGGCATTAAAACAATAAGCTTTTTTTGTGTCAGAACAATTTCATGATGGTTTTACAGACAGTACATGCTTAACCACATTAATCATTTTAATCATTTTGAAACAAATGTCTG
>JAWLRI010000024.1:1333117-1358707 GCA_034781795.1 Crypturellus tataupa | reverse complement strand
ACAATTTCATGATGGTTTTACAGACAGTACATGCTTAACCACATTAATCATTTTAATCATTTTGAAACAAATGTCTGTAAATTTACACAATAAGGCAAGCTAGGTTTGGCCCACTACTACAGACAATTAAAATATATGAATTCTGATAGAGCTTTTCGGTAATCTGGCTGTAGGCAATTTACACTAATGGCAATCTGAACTGGAAGTTACCTTGCCATTAGCTTCACGTGTAACTGAATTATGGAAAAAAAGCAATCTAGTTCAAATGATTTTTCTGACTGATACAAAGTCTGCATCTGTCCTGCTAACAATATTACACTTCATCCAGTCAGAATTATTTTTTACAGAAGTAAGTTCCAAACCACAGCTTGGCAATGGCAGCACCTCAAGAGGCTGAAAAAGATCTTGGGACAAACAAGTTATCAAACCAAGTTAAACCATTAAGGCATTAAAAGGGCTCCCCACACGCATACTGCAAAAGATTAGTAAGCGAGGCTTCAGGCACATCTTTGCAGTGAGATACCAGGCAAGAGAACAACAGGCCGCAAGTTTGACTTCAGATAATTTAGAATTTGTGCAAGACATGGAGACAGAGCCTTTATGGAGTGTTACAACATGCATCAGTCAGGTGAAAGTTTAAATATTTATTAGAACTGTGAATTCAGACAAAGCAACACAACATAATCTTGCGAGTTAAAATAAATTTCAGAGAAGTAAATTTCATCGGTTTAAGTGCCTGTTTGGATCTTCTAAAGGTCAAGAAAATTTCATATCTTTCCCAAATTTCCAAATAAGGTGACAATGAATCATTTAAAAAAAAATCCACACTGAGTGAATTGCATGGTTTTTAAACTCAGAAATAATCACCCACATGTTAGGATCCCATTTGCTGGATTTTAAAAAGCCATTTAAGAAGCAGTACTATTCTCTCTGTGCCCATTTGCTACCACATTCAGCAGAAACATAGAGGTAATCCTTTAAATACCCCTACTTTCACTCAAATCAAGCAGTTCTTTAATTTGGGTGTAAAAAGTTGGATTTCACAAACATAAAGTGAATCAGGTCATTCTGGAGTCTGGCAAGGAATGTAGGCAGGAGCAAAATGCAGTTACATTGTGAATAATTTGAGAAGACACACACCTCAAGGAAGGGTTGCAATGATACTAGCATTTAACTAGTGCTGTTACAGTACGTGGTAAGTGGTCACATGTAAAGCACTCTCCACTGTTTAGCAACTTTAGTCAAAACTTAGGAAGGGAATTTTCAGAAACATCAAGCCAGTCTTTGCTATATAGTTTTAAAATAATATAACTGATTAGAGGTACTCTGTACCATATTAATATTCCAAGCAACAACAGAATGAAATGCTTTCTCATCTTAAAAATGTAGGCATTCTGCATTTTTAGTATTTGTTCTCTTGCAGTTCCGCAATATATACTGAATGCCTCTTTTCTAGCACAAAGTAAGCATTATTAAGCACTTATCAACTTGATCGTGAAATCGGAATTATTTCACATGACTTGTCTAATATGAACTCAGTATCATTGCACCCATTTTCTAGTTCTGTACTGTGAAAACCTTTTAGCTGGAGCAGAACCCTTGCTTTCTTGAGTTTGCCTGTGTGTTTGGAGAGTCTGTGAGGAGGGCTGGGGAGAAGGTGATGCTTGAGTTTGTGGATTTTGATCATTAGGATGAGATTCCTCTTTTTTTTCTTTCTGTCCTGGAGGTTTTTCCTTTCTTTTTTCTGTACCGCTGCAAAATGAAGTATAACATGGGGAGGAAAATAAATAAATAAATAAAGAGAACAAACAAAGAAATTAAAAAGGTGAGTGAAAATGCACTATTTGAAAAGATGTGAGAAGTGTATCACAACTTACGTATATATATAAAATCACTAAAAGGATGCTTAGTTATCTACTGACTCTGTTCAGATAAGTTAATTATCAATGTGTTTTGCTAGAAGATGTGGTGTAGTAACCAGCTACCAAAATAAAAAGAGGAAGGGAAAGGTTTATTTTCTTGGGTTTTTTTCTGCACAGATGTGCTAAGTTTACTCTGATTTAAAATTGAATTTTTTTTTTTTTGTCCAGCTCAGCCAAGGTTCAGAGCAAGGGCAAGGAAGAGGTATGACAATGAGCTTCGCCCTGTTGAGAATCCAGACCTCTGGAGCTATTTTGGGATGTGGCAGGTACCATTATCTCTGCTTTCACTGGCAACCCTGGCTTACATAAGCCAGCAGCACAGGGTACCAAAGAAAATCAGCACTGAGAACTCATCATGGTTCTAACTTGTAGTTAACCAACATCAATCTACCTCATCACTTCTTTAAAACTTTCAGCAAACAAATCAAGAATATACCTTATTTTTTTAATTGCTGGATTTATTTAGGTTAACATTTGAAACAACTTCAAAAATGCATCATTAACAATCTTAGATTCACTGAGATCTACTGAATCAAGGGCAAGATTAGTTAAAAGACACTTTGTATAGAATAGAAGGCTTCACGATATTCTGACACACAAACAGCAGGATCAGGAGAGGAGGGAAAAAAAAGTATTTTGCAGTATACTGTGTACATTTTAAAACACCAAAAGACATCTTCCAGAAGAAATTTCTGATTGAAAGCAAAACAAACAAACAAAAAAGCAAATACAAGCACTATCTAAAGGGGGTGGTGGTGGTGGATTTTTCTTTTAAGTTCAGAGTAACCTGCAAAGCAAAGGAAAACAAACAAACAAACAAACAGAAATTGTACCTTTTGGAAGAGAAGAGAAAAAGCCAAAGATTTCTACTTTCTTAATCCACTCCCCGCTTCCCCTCACCTGAATTACTCTGATTTCATTTACTTTTTTTCCCAGGAAACTATATAATAATACTAATAAAAAAAAAAAACTCTCAACATTTAAAAGAGTTTCTAACTTTTCTAAAACCTTCCAAAGCACCACTGAAAAACAGATTGAATAAAACAGAACAAAACAAAATACATTTATAAAGATCATGTAGGATTTCTTCCTTAAACTAAAAATTCTTTAAACATTTCAATTTAATGCATTAATCACATTCTTTTCCAGAAAGATCAAGAAAAAAAGCAGAATGTACTTCCCCAATTCTCTAGGACATAACTGTAATTATGGAGAAATAAGCTTGAGGAACAATGGGATATTAGTAAATTTATAGTCAGAAGACCCTAACTAGAACCCTAAAAATAATTTCATCATAAGACTAAGCTTGTTTTATTACATACAGAATTACAGTGAGAAGCCTTAATCTTTTCTACAGCCTCTGGCAAGAAACGCAGTATAGAAAAGTAAACTCTAAGAATTTCTTGTCCCTAAAGAAAATAGTAAGAGGCTCTTTATTACTCTGCTGACAGACGTGGTTATAGAACATTCATACTACATAAATGCAGAATTACTCATGGTGAAGTCAATCTGCTAGGATAGAGCACACTTTCTTTGGGAAATGTCTTTCTGAAAGACAAAACTGAGCTTTCCTTTCTGCTCTCAGGATGTTGAAATACGGCTTAACACCGATAAGAGATGGGGGCCCCAGCAAGAGGACAGAGGACAAGCCCATGCGGTGACTTGCAGAACTGCAGCTTGTATCCGAAGGCAGCCCAAAAGAGCTTGTGAGCACGGCCGTTATTTGCCATCGCTTCTCACTGCATTTTTTGCACTGTGCTATTTGTAGCGACGCGACTCTCTCTTGAGTTGCTCCAGATGGCGTGGCTGAATGCCACCAGACGAGAGCAGCAGATCTCCTAACTTACCACTCGGTCTCACGCTTCCTGCCTTCTCATCCCAACCCATCTGATCCATCTCCTAGAAACCTCGGGTTCAGTGTGGGGATGTCCCTGGGGCCATCAACAGCACACACAGCTGCAAAGAGCTCATGGCACATGGTTGTCTGCCCACTCCAGCCATTGGGTTCACTCCTTAACTTCTTCGTTGAGCCACTGGGCCATGTTTTCTTCCTGAACTACCGCACAGAGTAAACCTGGGTTTCCAAAGCCAAATTTTTAGCAACCTCCAGTTTGCTTGCCGGCTTCTCCTTGTTTTTGAATGTCATTTTAAATTAACTGCCAAACGTGTACGTAAATCACTTTCTTGGTGTTGAATATCTGTGCTGCAGATTTATTTGGTTAGCGCTCTCTTGCTAAAATCTTCAGCTTAATTATATTATGACTGTACTTCTCCCACTAATACCTCCTAAGTCTTGTGCAATAACTGAAAACAAATCAAAAATAGCACCTTTTTTGTGGGTTTCTGAAGACTGGTGGTTCTGGGAAGCAGTCCTTTAACGCATCCAAAAATTCTTTCCAAATCCCAACTCGATGAGCCATTTCTTAAGTCTACATGTGGCTAGCTGAAATCTATTATTACTATCTGCCCTAATTTTGCAGCATCTCTAATTTCACTTAACACACTGTTTCATCCTTTGGACCACAACACTGGCAACTCTAGTGGAGGGTGGTCATCCAGAAATATGAAGACTGTTCTTAACAGAAGCTGTTTTTAGAAGTGTATTTATTCCTAAGGAAAATGATCAAAGAGTTCTCTGTGACAGTCTCAGTGCCATACCACATAGAAACATTTTCCAATTCTAGTGATATAGAAAGTAAACGACATTTTTGCTGAAAACTGGTTCAACTTCTCTATTTTATGTCAGTTCCAGACCATAAGGTTTACATTTTCCAAAAACGTACTTGACTTGATCACTGACAAGGAAGCATCGTCTATCTGTTATTCACAGTACATTCCCGAGCTTCAGTTTTAGTGTTTCTGAAGTGACAGCTGAAATGTTAGCATACCTTTGGTGAAATGATACTCAGTGCTGCACTGCAGTTTCTGAGTCATCAGATCATCTCCACGATTTCACAGTGCCCAGGTTTGTAGAACAAGGATTAAGTTGTCCAGGAAATGAAATTGTTTATTCATAGAAGAAATTCTTAAGAGATAGAACGCCTATATAGGCCATAGTCTAAGAATATTAAGACTGCACAGAACAGAGATGCTAAACTGCAAGTAGGTCGTCTTTTGATAAGAAGCAGGGCTACCTGTATTGAGAACAAGAAAAGCCATAGGCAGGCTTTAAAGCCATTGAATAATTAAAGTATAATTCTACCTCAACAAGCGGCCACGTCTACCTGCTGAACCAGCTGAACCTCCAGCTTAAAGAAAAGGTGAGTTGGGGCAAACTGATCAAAGATCATCTGATATTCTCCTTTGGCCTCCCTACTTTTTATCATGACAAAAACTTTAGGTTTAAACATCCTAAATTTCTTAGGTGAATTTCAAATAATAGCTCTATTTCCTTATGATCTTTGCTAGGGTCACTGTTTGGTGCTGACTGCTTTTGTCCTAGACAAACTTGAGACGACCTGCTCTTTCCTAAATCAAGTCTTAAGGAAGGGAGTCACTTATCTTCAGCTGCCCTGAAAGCGCAAAACCATTTCCTGAATGATTCATTTGGGGAACAAAAATCAATCATATAAAACTTTTCCTCTTTTGACCCATACAGATCTCCTTCTGAAGAGCTAAAGGGATGCCTAGAACTCCACTCTGCTCCTCTTCTGCAGTCAGATGTTTAGCAGCCAATGAATCAAGATGGTGATTCAGAAAAAAAAACACAAACTGAACATCACAGGAATCGGACTGGCTCTCATCAAAGGGCCAAGGGTAAGATTAATGGGAAAGTGCTAACTAACAAATACCTTCCTACAGGAATGTCTTTTGTCCCAGTGCCTGTCATACTAGCAGACAGAGACATTCTGCAATCAGTTTCTAATTTATTCCTCAAAAGTAAACACAAAGAATTCAATTAAAAGATCTGCAATACTACACAAGTGAGAAGAATGAAGAGCAGAACATTACCCTTGCTTTGTGAATTACAAAGGGTACCAAGCTTTTTTTCTTTTGCTCTCATATAATTTATATTTGCACACAGACTTTTTATTCCCCAAAATACATCATTTGTCTTGTATGCACAGTATTTACATCCACACTAGAAGATAAACCAGCTACTGGAGTTAGCAGAGTACTCCACAGAGGCCAAGAATTTGCTCACATAATTTACCACGGTTATATATTAGCACATTCTCTGTTCTGTGGCTATATCTGGTAGCCTGTTCTCTCCAACAAATAGAGATAGATGCAAGCTACTGACTAAAGACGACATGCAATGACTATTTAAGAGACCCCACAGAAAAAAGTAATTATAGAACTGTGCTGACTATATGGAGTTGCAGTCATGCATTTTCCTTACATGAAGGAAAAAAAGGTATTGTTTGGTGTTTAACTCATTTATACTACAAATATTTAAGCCATATTATTTTTATACATCTGAGATCTGACTCTTTGCACTCAAGACAAAGTCTTTTTTTCTCCCCTATTATTTTCTTGGAGAGAGAAGAAAAAGAAAAAAGAAAAAAAAGGAAAAAAAAAAAAAAAAAAAAAAAAAAAAAGAGAGAGATCAATACCTGAAGGAATTTCAATCCATACAGTATTCCATACAGGAATTTCAATTCATTTGCCCACTCCATCCTTTAGAGAGCACATATTTTGGACAGTTCATGCTATAAAAATAGTCTCCATTTATGAAATCTTTTTAGAATCCTGCTGTAAGCAATCCAGCAACATGCCACATGCTTATTCTTGCCTTACTGCATTTCAGAACAGCTCCAACTGAGGGCTGTGCAGAGCAAAATCCAGCTCCACCTCTGCTTTTTCCTGTGCTGTAGGGCGGAAAGAGAATTAAAAATAATTTCAATTTTAATAACAAGTAGGTACCTTTTTGCAACAGATGAAATCGTGTCTTTTCTGGTAACAGATACAGAAGAACTGTGGTTTGTTTTCCTGCTTCCCGTACTCCCGTTGGGTATGCAGGTCATTGAGATAGCTTCTCGGAGGCTCGGCTGACCTAGGAAAAAAAGTGAAAAAGATAAGGGTTTGCAAATGTGTCCCAAGGTCCATCTCAAAAAACGAAAGCTACCAGAGATGGCTCGAGTGTTGTACAACAGCAGTTGCAGCATTCAGGAAGGCAGGCTGGCCTTTACATGGCAATACGTGTTTAGGAAAGCCCAGGACAAATGGGAGTCTAAACAGGCATGTAGAGACATGGTTTAGTGATGGGAGTGGTGGGGGTGGTGGGTTTGCACTTGGACTTGATGATCTTGAAGGTCTTTTCCAACCATCATGTTATGATTCTAAAGGTGAGAACAGGCTAGCCAGGGAGATGAGGACAGAGAAATACTGCACGTGGGGGTCGGAGAGAGAGATGACATGAGAGGAAGACAACAACTAGTTACAGAGAGGTAAAAAGGTGGGAGTGGAAAGGGCCAGACACAGCAGATAAAGTGTGTGGGGAAAACCAAAAGAGAAATATGGGCTAATGAAGCCAAAATACCAAAAATGGGAGAGTGTGGGAGCTGGAGACTGACAGGACACAGTCTCTCCACTCCTATCCTTGCTGGAAATAACTCAATTCTGTAACACATCACATCTTCCAGCTGTGGTCGATGGAGAGGCTTATAGATGATTACTGCTGATATTAGAAAATAAGTTAGCTCAAACTACTGACAAACGGCACAACAGACTGCTTCAACTCTTGTTTTTAATACTTTTTTTTTTTTTTTGAAAAAACTTTTAAAATTACCGCTATGGTTTAGGCCAGCGAGCACCTGCTCTGCTGAGGCGCCGCTGCAGAGGCGGAGCAGAGGTAGCGGGTGCTTCGAGGGAGGCTGCTGCCGGACAGATGCCCATTTCACTCATTGCAGAAGTTTGAAACTATGCAATGAATGTGGGAGGGGAGTGCGAGGACGAGCACGGATGCGAAGGCTCTGCTATTTAAACAGCTGCCTGGAGATGGCCCCGGACCCGCCACTGCCACGGGCTCTCAGGGAAGCTTGTGGCATTTTACTCAAACCCAATGTTTCAGTAGTTTCATGAAGGGCCGGGCTCTCCTGCTTTGGGTGCACGTCATGATGTGCAAGTTACTGCTCACTGACAATTTTAACCCCCTTTACCCTGTGATTTCCGATTTTGTGCTTTTCCCCTCAGAAGCATTATATACTCTGGAAAAAAAGCCAAAAATCTCACTTCATCTCATACTAAACCTCTAATAACCAGTGATTACTTTTCTGGCTATCTCCTCAACTCATAGACGGGAGGGAGGTTGTTGCTACCTCTCATGAGGTCACTTCAGCAACAGTGTAAAGCACAGATGGGCAGGAAAATAACCTGCATTCTTGGCAACCTTGGAGTAGTGTGAAATAGATAAAGCATGAGGTTGTGGACTGAAGATAAAAATGAGTGGCAAAAAAACATTTGACCAATTCTGTGCATCAGGGCCAAACTAACACACAGAGGTGTTACACAGACACTACCAGCATTTGGTCAATTTGTCCAGTTGGAACTTTAATTCAAGCAGTTTAAGGGAGAAACAACTACTTATTTTAAACAAGCAATTCATGAACAAGAATATCTGTCACAGGAAGAGCAGATTTCAGAAGCTCCTGGGTGGTGCTAAGAACTGTGCCTGCCTCTCCGCTACTTGGAATGTACTGAGCAGCACACGAGCACATCTGAAACTGAGATCAGGAAAGCCAGAAGGAATACGTCAAAAACCCGCGGCAAACAAGAATGGAGGGAATCTGAAGAAGGTGATGACAGACGAACAACTGAAACACTGCAGAGATTGTTGTCAATCTTTCTGGATGCTGCACAGTTCATCTTACTGTAACTTTACAACTGGCTATCACCTTAAGATACTTTTAAAGATGTGCATATTTTGAGTACAGATTTTACTTTTAAGGTTAATGCATGCAACAAAAATAGCAAAAAGACAAACTCTTTCTGGAACTTACAGGTTTTGCTTCTTGTTTTTAATTTGCAAGAACAAAAAGATAAAAGCTCAAAAAACACTTTTAGTAGCAGAAGTATATAAATAATCTTGTTTTACTTCCCTTGACAAGTAGCACATCATATTTGTGGAGTATCAGGTCTCTGATTCACTCTTGAACTGCAGACAACATTAAGAGCTCTGTCTACTTATCACAACAGACCCATCCATCTCCAGCCAGTGCGGGAGCAGCTTTGCAGAAATGGGAATCAGGAGACATAACAGCAAGCATTTTCACTCAGAGAAAAATATAAAGAACAGTAGACAGGCAGTATATATGATATAGGAACTTAAAAAAAATGGAAAAAAAGTTTGCTTTTCCTGAGCAAGGTGCAGGTTAATACGAACATTTTGCTCACGGTCTACACCTACAATAATTTTTTCTCAATATAAAAAATGTAAGCCCCCTTTTATGTCAAAGAGCAATGAAAATCAGTAATAACTATTATAAATAACACTGCAAATCAAGAGCATCATATCATGTTTTAAGCTCAATAAAAAGATATATTATCATGGGTAAGAATTTATTCTTGTATAAGGGGATTATGATGCTAAACAATCTGCGCAGCACATCTCAGTTTCAATAAGCAGAGAGCAGTTAGGTGCGAGATGAAATTTTTTTGAGGGGAGGGGAAAAAAGCCAACCAACCCCCCCGCCCAAACTTAAAAACAAACAAACAAACAGAAAACCCACACCATCAACATCTCTCTTACACTTGAGAATAAAATCTTGGTCAGTCACAGTTCAATTGTGTCCCAATTTTCATGTGAAATAAAACAAAGGGAGAGGAAAAAATTACAGACACACACCAAACTCCTGTTTAAAATCAAAACATAAAAGTAGCTTTGCCTATTATTATTCGTTGTTTTTCTAGCGGTATATTAAGCTTTTACTGTGTCTTTAAAAATGAACTTATTTCTAACAGGGTGAGAAAATCCCTAATGATTATTTATAAATGCATGTAAACTGAATTTATCAGTAAATACATGTAAACCAAACTTTAAAACTGTGAGGAAAAGAAGGAAAAGCAAGTTTAAGGCATGAGAAAGTCCCAGAGCATTAACAACTGACTACTCATGGAGTCCAAACCCCAGAACTATAATCTTTCTGTCCAAAGATGCAAAGATGATACTCCAGGGAAGCCAATCCAAAACTTGCAGTTCTCTTCATGGCTTTTGACCTGCCCATTTCTACGGCCAAAGGCCTCAAAAATTAATAATATAATCTTCCCCACTGTAAAGCCACAGCAGTCAAACAGTTTTGCTTTAAAGAACCTTGAAATGATGAAGCAGCACAGAGAAAAATTCCAGATCAATAAACTAAAACGATTAAGTTTTCCCACATCTCTGCCAATATCACATTGTATGTCACTTGCTAAAATAAACAGTCTGAAATATTTGAGACTGAACCACCCTCAACTTTATCTACTAGTTTCGAACAAGAGCCAGACATAAACTGAACATAAAATGAAAACCAGTAGATGCTGACCAGGATTAAAGCCAAATTCTCAGAGATCAAAGTTGGAAGAAAAATAAAAGGTTATTTATGGATAAGTCATCGCTATTCTGAAAATTTTCATATAATAATATGTTGAGTTCAAAAGAAGCATTTCATTAACGTGTCAACTCTATAAACGTGTGAATGAAAGATAAGTAGGATTAGAAAAAGCAGGCTACAATAAACCAAGAACCTATTTCCAACGCTTTATCAGCTTTATTAGCTAACCGTGGAAAAAGCGAAGGAAGTCTGTAAGAGGCAGTGCTAAGTTTTGAAAATGTGTCTCTTGTGATAACATGATAGTTTATTTCCAAACACAGATCTAAGGTACAGGGGCTGAAGATCGGTTAGTAATTCACTTTCTTCCCCAAACCCATTATAATTCTCTCCTTCAGATCAAGTAACTGCAATGCCGTTGAAATACTTTCTGCATATACTTCATCTAGTTGGATTTAAAACAAACAAACAAAACCCCTCAACAAATTACTTCTTGTTAAGACTTTCTTTGATTGGAATTTTTTTAGCTTTTTCATGATGCGAGGCATGTGATATCAGTCCCTCTCCAATAAGTTTACTGTAGGTTTCAGCAAAATTTGTGTGGAACATAAACATTTGAAATTTATTTGCCTAA
The DNA here is from genome assembly GCA_034781795.1 of Crypturellus tataupa. NCBI lineage: Eukaryota > Metazoa > Chordata > Aves > Tinamiformes > Tinamidae > Crypturellus > Crypturellus tataupa. The sequence continues at coordinate 1,347,680 of JAWLRI010000024.1, read as the reverse complement.
AGGTTTTCAGCAAATAGAACAAAATTGATAGCTTGAAGCCACAGGGAAAAAAAAAAAAAAAAAAGATTTAATTCTAAACATAGCAAAACTTCCTTCATAAAAATAAAATCATGAAAAATTGAAATTATGACAAATCCTGAACTTACTTCAAGACGTTAAAAAAAACATATGAAAGCAACTACAGTCACTGCTTTCCTTCTAGAGCTTCAAAGAATGTTCAGTCACTCATGGAGACACAGGCAAAGAAACAGCCTAGGAATATTCAATCTGCGTTTGAAAAGTACTCTATTTTGCAGAAAGGAGATTTTCCTCTCAACATTTCAGTTTATTCAGCTATCAAACAGTAAGTGTCAAATTCTAATTGAGAGTTCACAAGTCAGAAATATTTTTTTCTTCCATCACATGCACAAAAATCACAGGTCAAGGGAAGATTCTAGTTCAAAAATAATTAACAGTATAAATAAGTAAAGAAAAAATCAGTACCACTCACTATGTAGAGCGAATACATTACCTTTTTTAATAATTAAACTTTAAGAGAAAATTAAGTTTTGATAAACACGTTTTTCTTCTAACAGCAACTATATGTAGGTGGAAAACAGTATTTCAGATGTTTCTTATACCTTTTTATTGAATGACAATTCCGTCAGCCTCGGCTGACTATCAGCTCTTAAGAAGGCATTATCTATCATTTCCTATCTCTTACTACCTGAATAGAGGCATTTTGAGAAAGTACAGCAACTGCATAACTAATATGTTCAGATGCAAGAGAATCCCTCTCAATGAGGATAAATCCTCCAGTGAGGATAAAATAAGTACAATCTTAGGGTTGATTAAACATTTACTTACGTTTTTTTTCCTTAATTTGTAACTAGTGGCTTAACCTACCATTACATACATTTTATAACTATAACTGACCCTGCTAGAGACATGAAGTGTTTTTTTTCAGGTACTGCATTCTTAGAAGTCCAGGGGAAGCCAAGTCCTGGCTCTGACACATAGCTCTTGGGGCAGGAATTTCAGACCGCTCCAGACACATGGCAACTGAATTGCCCGCTGGTGTGGGAGACCAGCTTATTAAACACACACAGTCCCCTTTCCCCCTTCCCATCCTGAAGTGTTATTCTTGTGCAATGATTTTCCAAAGGTATAATCTACTTCCTCAGTCAATTTCGGAACAAGATAAATCCAAAGATGAAACAACCACGTTTAAGTGTGACATTCTGTAACAGCTTGATATACGCTGACAGTAACAGAACAGTCACTCAAGTATTAGTAAAAATAAGCAGGTTCTTATTTTAAAAAGTTATTGCCATGATTCAATTCTTAAACACTGCTCTGCTTAGTTTGAGTGGTTCTATATCACTCTTCATGATGCTTCTCAGGAGAATTTGTCCATGTTGTTCCAAAAAGCATACAAAGGCAGAAAACATACACTCAAAAACTAGAAGAGCAGTAGGAACAAGATTTAGGATATTTATCACCACAACTGAAAGTATTTCGGCAGTCCTACAGTTCTGAGTATCATCTTCTTTTGCTGCAGAAATTAAAATGGGATTTTCTTCTTCCATTGTCTGTCCTTACTTGGTTTACCTAGAAATTGACCCTTAGTTCACTAATGTCCTCTCATTTAGATTCTTTGAAATCTCGTTCAGATTCTTCTTCTGAAAGGGAGCTATGTGAGGAAGAACAAGAGTAATAATACACAGGAAAAAGGAGAAAAAAAAAAAAGAGATTAAGAAAAGTGCAATATAGAGAAAAGCAGAAATATAGAATTTTAATGCAGAAAGAACAGACTGCACTAAACCCAATACCTGGAAAACTCATTAAGACCCCAAGCGTGTCATAATTCATTCTGTGAGTAAATAGCCTGTAGATTTCAACTGGGCTATTCCCATGAGTAAAATGTCACAGGTGCCAACTTGCCAGGTTAGTCTTAATACGGCACATGAGAGCGGCCTATCCATCACTACGATGATCATTTTCCATATCTATATCTCTGTGTTCAGGAGCTTAAACATTTACTTGACCTACAATCTAAATGTGTAGATCATCAGAACAATTATGCTCACTAAAAGTGTTAAGACTGAAGCCACAAGTGCAAGCCTAAGTTAAGCTTTTATTAACGTAGCTTACTGAACGTTGGAAGTCAATTTTGCATTTCCCACGTGCAGCTGCCCTTGCAGATCCCCGAGGTCTCTCCTTCAGTAAGGTACGTGCTCCTCGGCTGCCAGGCTGCGCTGTTGGGGGAGCCAGTCTCTGCCAACTGCCACCCACTGACTTCCAAGTCACTTTGCGACCTGAATTTGCAGACACGTTACTTGATATCAACTGCTGCCCAAGCAATAGGAAACGCTCCTCTGGAGGATTCAACCTGCGGCAGGCCTCGTTACTTCCAAGCGCCGAGAAAGGCCATGAACTCTTCTTCCTCTGCAGGAAGGCACGTGGGATGCACTTGCTGGTAGACAGCCACTTTTCCAGGAAAGAACGCATACCCCACTGATGTGGCCAGTCTGAGCCACACTCCTGGTGCCACTGTGCGCCACACACCTGCCTCCGCACCCGGAGCCGGAGGGATAAATTCTCCTTTCGTGTGTTTTGACACCCTCAAATCTTAATGGGTTTTCCAGGCACCAGCTGTGAGTCAGTCTATCTTTCTGGCAGCCACAAGCACCAGACTGCTTTATGCTTTCTTCCTTCTTCAGTGTCCAGGTAATCTGTTTTTTCGGGGGAACTTTTTGTAAATGTTAACTGCATCAATCAAGTGCAGAGACATGTGGCAACAAAAGTGCAAAGCTGCCAAGAGCAAGGAGCTTCCCACCAAAGAAATACTACTTGCCAAGACAGCTATTAAAAAGCAAAACAAATCCCACAACCCCTAAAACTGTGCCCTAGGAAAGTCGGCATTGAAGCCTGGACTAAGTCCAAAATAAGCTTGCAAAAAAAAGTTAGAGGAAAAGAGAAAAACAGAGGCTAAAAGAATAATGAAAAAAAAAAAAGTTAGTTTCAAATACGGTTGATTCAATTAGTCACTAAAGGGATAAAAAAATAAAACAAAATTAGTTTGCAATGAAAGACATGCAATTCAGACAAACTAAAAACAAAGGATAACGAGATCTTGTCACACTAAGTTCGGCTATCAACTTTGGAATGAGAAAAATCAGCTATAATGTGACCTACATTTGTCCCCGTCAACATGATTTGGTCTGTTCACAACAATTATTTTTAGCATATGAATAGGATCTCTTCAAAGACAGTGCTGAGATGGTTACAGAAAGCATGGAGAGATTTCAAAAACACATTTCAGCAACAAATAGGAAAGGACACCCTTCAGACCAAGTTAGATATTGTCTGTTACTCAGAAAGATGAAACCCCTTTTGTTTGCTGGAAATATTCAAGATGACTTTTGCCAGTACTGCAGTCCTAAAGGATTTCACAAGCAGTTCCCCCTTTACTCATTCTCTCACCATGCATTTCTCTTACCATACATCAAATTAACCACTTCTCTCTGAATATATTCAGAAATTTACACACACACATATTCTTACTGTTTACTACTTATGACAGACAACACATATTTCAGTGCTGTTGTAAACAGAAATCTTTTCTTGAATCAAAATTTCTGCATTTTTAAATAAAAGGCTACTTAAACCTGCTGTGAAACTGCATTAACTGTCACACTGCAGAAATCTGGACTCTCACCCACACCAAAAAGATTTTTAGAGGAATGTAATAACTTTCGTAGCAACCACAATTTGACTAGTAAAGGCTTGTTATGTACCTGTACAATGCCTCAAAGAAAAATAAGCACTGATTCCCTTGTGTGTTATTTGCATGTGACAATTCAGTTCTCCTGCCAACCCTAGTCATTCCCTAAAACAATATATTTTTCTTTGTTGAAAGTGTTTTGGGAGTTCTTTATCTGTTGAATGAGCCTAAACTACAGAAAGCAAAGGAACCCACCTGTGGTATTGCAAGAAATGTTTATGGTCTTGTTTTGAAGCACTTATTCAAAATATTTTTTTTTAAATTAAAATAATACAAATCTCAAGCTCATTCTTAAAGTCTAACTTTAGACCCATACAGAATTCCTGTGACTGTATGTGAACAATCATTCTATTGTGTGCTATTTTAAATGTAGCTGAGATCATGATAAACAATGAAGCTAATGTCTTGCCTCGTGGCATTAAGTGACTGAAGATAAAGCAGACACTTCCGCCATAAATTAAATATAACATCAATTAGTCATAATTCATGTTTGTTCATGTAATAGCTATGTGCACATCTCCCCCCCATCACCAAACTCTTTCCTCAAAATTACATGCTCCTATTAACATTAATTGGGTGGAGACATAATACTACAAAGCTGGAAAGATTTAGACTCCCTCCTTTCCCCACAAGAAAAAAATTTCTTGTTCCCTGAACAAATGCACCTGCAGAGTCCTGTATGGCCCCCAAACCCAAACAAGCCATTTTGCAGAACACAGCAAGTTCATCCTATCTGTCCAGGTCCTCTGCAAGCAGATACGGAAAATAAGATCCTACATTGCATGTAATTTGTTTGGTTTTGCAGTTAAAACATTCTCTTTTTGTCATTATGGACAGCATAACCAATTTAAAATCACTGAGTTGATTTAGTTGAAATTCTTGTTAGAGTCTTGTTTATGGAGTTAGACAAAGAAGTCTGAATCTCAGTAAGGCAGAAGATGTATACTGAGTACAGAAGAGCAGCATTTCTAAACACAGTTGACAACTGTCTGTCATTCAGCAAGTAAGAGCGAATGGCAGAATTCAGAGTCTAAGCCAAGTAAGCATTATCGCTTCCTCCCATCTGTCAGGCTGCAAAAACACTTAATTACAACAATCTGATCTCTCTGCCGTGTCTGATATATTTCAAACTTTCAGCATTTCCAGCTCTTGAATTCTAAATCTGTGCAATGCAGCCAGCCAAGCAGAGGCTCTGTTTTGCCACAGTGTCAGGCCAGGTGTATAGTGGGCTTGGTGTAATGATTTCATGGCAAAAGTAATGGATTTGAGCACAGAGAATTCTACATTACACAGTTTGATGGGGATACACGCATGTATAACTCCCTCCTGGCTATAAAGAATTAGAACTGTGAATTAAACGTGCTATTCAGTTACAGACTTAACAGACGTTACTAATACATCACCCGTAGCTTGCTACTATGCAATTTTAAATTGGATAAAACAAACAACTGGGAGCTCTAACTCTTCAGAACATAAAAGAAAAGGGTCACAGAAAAAAGGAAAACATTCATATAGGTGTGTAAAAGTGAATACAAACAGCATATAGCTCATTATTTTTAAACAATCCTAGGTATCTCAAAGTTACAATGAGTAAGTTATTAGCACTGTTAAGCCCAGAAATACATTGCTGAGTGGCTACAAGGCCACCTTTTACAGGAAACTTAGTGGATATGAAAAAACTGTGCAGATGAACAAAGAAAATAAGCACATGCTGAAAATTTCCTTATTTGGTGACAAAATTTAATTTTTATATATAAGTGTTATGAGAAACCCCAGAAGAGAATGCACCCAAGGACACGTTTTCGCTGTTGTCTCTGAAAGGTACAGACAAAACAGCAACTGTTCCTCAAACATCATGAGAGAATACGGACAAAAACAGTAAAGACCAGTTGAAGACGAAGATAAGGACCACTGTATCTTCAAAGAACTATGTGGAACTGGGCAGTAGGACCAAAACAGGGCCTCTGAGCCAAAATATGACTGTATACGGAAGTGAGTTCCACGGTGACATCAAGCAGACAGCAGAACGACCACCAGAGACCACCAAAGGGACAGAGAGCGCACGAGGGTGGGGTATATTATAATTAGTCTGTTGAACAGAGTTAATATGTATGATTAATCCTAGAGCTTAATGCATATGTAGATGGTAGAGAAATAAAAGCAAGCACACCTTAGGGCGTGCACGATAGGTGGAGCTATCCCCGTGCACCCAGCGCTGCAATAAAGCAAATGCCTGCTTCTTAATACTACATTGGTGTTAAGAGGTTTTTTTAACCCTGGTTTTCGGTGACAGAAGCAGTGGGAATGTAGTCTCTCCTACAAATCTTTATTTGAGTTAACACCTAGGTGCTGTCAAAGGAGAATGCAAGTGCAGAGAAATGTTAACAAACTGTACAATTAGTATGCATATTTCAGATATCTATTAACCATTGTTTCCCCTAAAAATATCTACAAGAAAAAAGGAAGAAAAAAAAAACCACATAAAATATACCTGCTTTTCCAAACAACGCAGGAAAGTAAAGAAGTTATGAGTGGAGAACGTTCTAAAGGAAAAAAAAAAAAATGATAACGTTCTTTTTTAAGAAAGAATTAATCAAATCTGGGCTTACTTCTACTTGTTGCCGATTTTCTCACAGAAGCTACATGGTCTTCGGAGATAGCCAGACGTCTTAGCACATCGGCCAGCGCTGCTTTCAGCACAGTGATTTCATCTTCTTGCTGCTGTACTCGCAGTTCTAGGGCTGAAAGACGGTCCTGGACATCAGAGGTGCTTGCAGCTGAGATACTGTCATCTGTTTGGAGAGGAAATAGGGTACAAAGAAATATTTAGTTATTTTGTTCAAAACAAAAAGCTTTAAGTAAATAAATGCCCATCCTATCTGAAAACGTTCAAGGGAATGAAGAATGCATAGTACATTTCATGTATCAAATTAGATAACAAAAGCCTAGTGTGGTCCTGCTACAGTCATAAGAAAAAAGATGAAAATACTGCAGAAAAAAAGGTCTGTTCTATCAGGAGAAGAAGGATTGAAAATAACTTTATTTAAAGAACCACCTGAATTAAAAGGAAAGGTATAAAACGGTGGTCACGTTGCAATATATTTGTTTGGAACTGTTGAAGAATTTTAAATATGATCCTTCATTTTAAAGCAAGATGTAATGCTTAAAAAAACAACCCACAGTTCAATATCTCAGTATAGTTAGTCATGACTTAATTGCATCAAGTGACAATCTCAACTTAACCAGTCTAGATCAGAATACTCAACTCCAATTCCTTCTCTTTCTTTTTTCTTTTCACATCACCACCCTGCACGTTCCAAAAAAATATACAACATTATAACATTTGGCATGAAGCGAAGAGAAAATAAATACTCTACAAACGGTTCCAAAAATCTGTTTGGCCACACAGAGATAGATTACTATTGAAGGCATAATCCAGCCAAATCTATTCTTCAGTGGTAAAAAGGAAATTACAGCTTCTGCATATTCTTTGTCTTTGACAGTTCTTTGCATTATTTCTGCCAAGGCAAAATAACACATAACAGATTTTACATTTGGCTGCTTCAATAAATCACAATCCAACCAGTTAAAAAGCTCCATAAAAGAATGTTACTCAAACAAAAGGTGCTGAATTCCTTATCCATCTTGATTTGAGCTTACTATTACTCCAAAGAAATTTGTAATACAAGATCACAAGTTTATGAAAAAATTAGGAAGTTTATTCTATAAGCAGATAGTATAAGTCTACATTCTATAAAACAAATTCAAACAGCAAACTTATAAATAAAGGTAAATGGGTGGATATTATTACTGTGATTATGTACAATCCAAACTTTAGCCCACTAATATTATGACCAAACAACAAGGAAAAATAAGAACGAAATTTAATATAAAGCTACACTGACAAGGCTCTATTTTTCACTAAGAGTCTTAACCTTTAAAATACTTTCATAAAGACATCGCTATTAAAATGCAAGCAAATAAATGCTGCGCCAAATCCCTCCAATGAATTGCAGGTGAAAGAGATTAAGAAGTTTAACACCAAATTCCTTGCTATTAGAACAGATAAAGCCTAAATATTTCATACATACTACAGAAGGAGCAAATAATGCTTTCATGAGGAAAACAAGAAATTATTAAAGTTTTACTAGTGCAACATACTCATAATAATTAAACTGATAAAAACAGATCTTCTATCACTCCCAATTACAATTAATCTGTACATATTTTTAAGACAATACTTTTGCATATTGCATTTTTTGCCATTTTATTAAACTTGAAATAGAATATTTCACTTCATAGCTTATACTGCATTCCATCATGTTAATAAAAGTCTGCAGGAGTGCTATCAGACCAAGACTTGCAATCCAGAGACAACAGATCAGAAAAACTCTGAACGAAAAGCCATTAAAGGAGCAGCCACAGCTATTCCCATATCATAGACATAGGACAGGTAACCGTTCAGAACATTATTTCAATGATCAGGCAATCCAGTTTAGTCAATGCGCTCTTACCAAATGCTATGTTAGATATCGTGATCAAGGACATCTGATACAGTTCTTCCCAACCAAAAAATAAATGAAACTCCCCAGAGAAAACAACTCACTTCTCCCTCTCATGCAGCCACTGGAGGTTCCCTACCAGCACAGACCTGGGCAGTGCATAAAGGAACAAAGTCAAATTTAACATAAATTAAGCCACCAAGAAGAGTTTGGACTTCAAGAAAGCAATCTGACCTTGAGAAGCACTGCAGAAATGCCCATTTTTCCTCTACTGATAATATTAGCCTTTAAAATAATTGCAGAAAAACAGCCAAAAATGAGGGTAGTAGAACACAGTGACAAGCATTTTCAAAATATAACCACTACAGTATTTACATCTCATCTTACACTGGTAACAATCCAGACCAACAGAGAAGAAACAACAGTTTGACCCTGCCTTAAAAAAAAAAAAAAAAATGTCTGCCAAAACCTTCAATTACCAAACTATCACCATGGGGGACAGACCCCCTGGTTTTTTTCCCCGCATCCTTCTGCAGCTCCAAAAGCCCAAGCAGTTTTGTGCATGCTGAAACATGCAAAGCACTGGACTGCAGGAGCTGAGCAGGGAAACTGAGTTTCCATGTCATGGGCATCACAGAAAGGACTAGGAGGAGACTTTGGAGAACAAGGAGGCTACTAAGTAAATCACAAATATTGTGGCAGATCTCAGTGGTCACAGTTGCACAGTTGACATTCTATTTCTCTCTATCACTGCACAGAAGCAGTCTATCTTTTGAGTGATGATGCTTGTGTATTACATGGAGAACTACTGGAAACCTGAAGGAAGTGATTCCCAAACAAATGCTGCCTCATCCATGCCAACTGGACACCAATGTGCCCTTCTTGGCAACATCTTGAAAAGTAAATCAATAAGAAATGAGCTTAAAAGGAGATGCCTTGAATGAAACACAATACAATTGCAATCGATGCGATCACTGGGGAGGTGGGTGGGTTTTTCTTTTTGTTTTTAAACAGGTGAGTTTTCAAATTCCTCATTTTCTTCTGCTTCTGGAAATGTATTTTTACAATCCAAAGAGCTACTTCAAGAAAAAATTAACTGATTTCTTTTAAAGGACACAGCCTCCTTCAAGGGCAAGTGATTCCCCTTTCAGAGGGAAAAGAGATGCTAAATAAATCCAAAGACAGTCAGGTAAAACAAAAGGGAGCCTCCTCCCTTCCTTTTCCTCTGCTCCTAAACATCTGGACATTCCCTAGTGGCACTGCTAACATTTGTCTAGGCCTTCCCTGAGCCACTTGGCAGTGATTTATTTATCCATTTATTTTAAGAGGAAAATGGATTTTGGGAAGAAAACATGACATTTCTAAGTCTACTTGGTTGTTTTATTTTTGATTCATCCTTTTTTTTTTTTAAGTAATTTGGACATTTTGGTATAACAAAATAGCACTATTTCACTTACATGCTAGTGGCATTTCCCCAGCTGTCCATGCCCTGTGTTTTTAGGATGGGCACTGGGACTAGAGTCCTTGGGGAAAAGGAACCACCTGCACTGCCTGCTGGTGCCAGCAAGGAGGAAGGGGATCTATGGTCCTTTAGTCCTGAGAAAGGAAAGGAAAAAAAAAAAAAGAAGAAAAAAAAAAAGAAAGATAGCTCTAACATAGAACATCAGTACTCAAATTGCCACAAAGCCACGCTAGGTCTAAAGCTAAGACATTCACACTTGAGCTGGGTTGTGTCTTACCATACTTATCTAGTCTGATTTTTACTTCTGTTATTACAAATTAGTTTTTTCTAACTTTGGAGTAACCAGGAACGTATGAGATGCTCATATCCAGCACAACACTTCTGAATGAGGGCTCATGAGCACTAATGTTCATTTTTAATGGTCAATGAGCAGCTGTATAAAGACACGCTACTCTCCACGGAACTCCTCAGAGTTGCACATGCAAAACCGCTCTCGGCAGATTGAACAAATCTCAGACGCTAGTCAGGAATCTCAACAGGAGTTTCCAACACGTAGAGATAGCACTTAAACCTCCCAATTCACGTATCGCTCCACTTCTCACACGTCACCAGCGAGGCACGTGACGACAACAGCTTTTCAGAAGCATCACTCTTAGCCACTGGCCGCCTAAGGAGAAATTTGAACCAGCTCCATTTAAAAAGCATCTCATGATCAAACCTCTATTCTGGGGCCCCTGAACTATTTCAGAGCATCCATTAATCACTCCTCTGAGTAGATTCCTGCAGCCCTTCACAAAATTAAGAGTTTGATTTTAGACAAAAACAACAGTTCAGAAAAACAAATTCTACAACATCCAGCGCATGAAAATTTGAACCCCAGAGTGGAAAATCCTACATTTTATCCAATAAAGCCACACAAACCACAGATATGTTTAAATTCCCATCTGCCAAGGCACCCACGCAGTTTTCAGTGTTTTCCCAAGAGTTTTACATGTCTTTTATTACAGAAATGTAACGGAAATTGCTTGTGAACTGATCCCTGTACTGGTCCTGGGAACACAATTCCAGAAAGTAATTGGTCCAAAAGATTATTTTCTCATTATAGCGGGGATGGGTCCACGTGTGCAGAAAGACATGTATTTGCAAAAACTCACATTTTTATTCTGAAGGCCAGTGAAGGGTTATATTTCCAGAGCAATACCCAACAAATTTGTTTTTTTTTTCCTGCATTGTCAAATGAAACAAAACTTCTGTATTTTTTTGCAAATTGTTGATCTGAACAATAGCTTATAAATGGTGCAAAAATTTGGGGAATCACATGCTACAGATGAAGAAGAGAGAAATCCTTAAAAAAAAAAAAAAAAAAAAAAAAAAAAAGTTATAATTAAAAAAAACAGAATTATGCACCCAGAGGCACCTTCCCTTCTTCCAAAAGTCAATATACATACAAACCACCTTAGTTTTGTTAAGGGATATGAGTCATGGGAGGAACATGAGAAAAACTTGAGATTAAAACACACAGCACAAACACTGAAGGTCGAAAAAGCTTGCTAGTCTAAGCAAAAACCAAATTAAATTCTAAGCTGACCTAAAAGGCAGGGGTAGAAGGTAACCCTGGCGGTATTAAAATGCTCTCAGCAAACTTTCCCTCATCATTAGTACAAGACTCTGGCCTTCAACACACTTGACTATGTCCATGCGCTCTAACTCCCTCTCCTTTGCTCTTTTTAAATTTTCCATTCGGGAACTGTTTAACAAGAATGCACTGCCCGGTCTTGTTATCCCAATAGACAACCTGCATTTCTAATGGTAAGCCATGTGCTAATGTTGCTTATTACTCACATTAAAGTACAGCAGTGCTGTCCACCACATAAATGAAAGATATAGAACTTGGTCATTAAAAACAAACAAGCAAAGCTCTCTCAGGTCTGGAAACCCAGACTGTCTCTAAAAACCTTAGGAAAACCCTGAAAGGAACATTGTATATGCTGTTATGAATTTATGTGTTGCTGTAGTGAATGTAAACTGATCATTTTGGAATATGCATACACATTCTTATCACCCAAAGCTCATTGAAAGAGTTAAAATAACAGGCCATAAAATAGTAATTTAAAACATTATAGCACTAAAGGAAGTTTTAAAAGCAGGAAAACAGATATTTAAACCCTTCTTAGGAGTTTTCAATTACACACAATCAATATGCATTATACAACTGCATTTTTTTGTCTTTAGATGATCAGTGAGAAATTTTACTATAGCCCATGAATATGGTGCAATGTAAAAGTTGCTACAGTCATTATAAAAGTAATTTACATAATATTTCCATGTATCTGCTTCTGTAAATCATATTCTTTTAATTTAGGTAATATAGAAATGCAACGGCATAAAATTCACAGAATACAGCTCCATACATGCTGCATTTGGCAAACCTGCAAACCAGGTTTGGTTAGCAGGTCAAGAAAAGAAACCCCAACGAGCACTTACTTGCACAGCTCTCGTATCTGACACCAGTATGCACATGATCACTTGAAGCACCAAGTAGTGATGCTACTCGCTCATGCACCCTTTCCCCAACTGTGTATTTCATACCAAGTGTGCCTCCATCAAGGCAGTGTCCTTATCTTCCAAATTTTATAAAGGGGAAAATGTTTTCTTCATTAGCAAGGCACATAATCTCAAGTTTACTTTAGTATGTAAATTAGTCCTTGAATGTATAAATAACTCCTTAAACATCTAAAACAGTTTGTCTTTATTACTTCCAACATCTTCTTCCCATTCTGCAGACTCTACAGTTGGGTTAAGGGCAGTAGTATCACTCGCTCTGCAGCAACATCCACGGACCTCAGGCTCTCTTTGATACCTAATGCTATTTTCCTTGCAGAGGGAGAGAGGCAGAGCATCTTTTCTTGTTAACTAATGCATTTCCTTGGAAGCTTACACAGGAGTCAGAGAACACTACAATAAGCTCTTCTGCTATTAAATACTGCACACATATTAAAAATAATAGGTGAGTGCACACTTACTAATAACATATCCTTTACTGAAAATATTTTGAGTTGTGCTGGAAGTGCCAGCATTATCGGCATTCCTGAACACTACCACAATAATATCCAGATTTAGAAGTGGTAAATTAACAACCTTGAAAAGAATCAAACTAAGAACTTCACCGCAAGGAGTCCCTCTCCCCCCTGGATCCACAACATGCTTTGAGAAAATAAATTTACTAATGCTGAAGAGAGACTCAACCTCCAAAGCTCCAGGCACCACAGCACAGGAGCCACCTGACAGAGCACCTCAACACGCAGAGGCCAACGCTCTCCCGACGCGCAGCTTGAGGTCAGACAAGTGAGAGCAGGAAAACATCCCTGCTCCGAGCTCACTGGGCATGGGAGGGGGTACCCATGGGATCTGCTGAGCCAGAAATACCGGACACGGGCCAGGAATGGTGCCGGTGCTTCCAGGTCCTGGTGCCAGCGGGATCCAGGCTCTTGCCGCAGCCAGCACTGCCCAAGCCACCTGCCTTGACAACCCGGTCCTGGGAGTCCCAGGTTGGGCAACTGCTTAATTAGGAAACTGGGCGACGAGGAGGCGCTTTTGACCTTAATCTCCTTTTTCACTTTGCTCTTCATCTGCTAAATGCAAATGCCGTCCCACTCTGCTGAGAGGTTAATTAACACTTGGAGGCTGCTGAGATCCTGCCACAGGCTGTGCAGAGAAGCTGTTGTCAAAACTCCTGTGTTTCTCCAAAGAGAAAATCCATGCAAAGTAAGTGAAAGGAATTCAAAATACCGCCTATATGTATATACGCACACACACACACATATATATACACATGAGTGAATGGTCCAGAAGACAAAACACAGGCTTCAAAGGGTACTCCTATCCTGGTATCCACGTTCAGATCTGACTTTTAATCCTTAACTTGCAAATTTCAGTTTTAGAAAAGGGATTATCTGAAAAGACTCTGGCTTTCCCAGTACGTCTTCAGTGACAGCAATGCTCTGAGGAATGACAAAGCGGGTGTGAAGGACTGTCAATGTAAAAGCAAAATAAACAAACAGTAAATAAATAAAGAAATTCCTCCTCATAAAACTGACTCTCTCCAACCTCAACCCTTTTTTCTTGTCCAAACCAGCCCCCCTCTATTTAACTGCATTTGTCAAGTGATGTTGCTAATTCCTGCGTAGAAAAATGTCTGTATATTTAGTATACTTTTTGCAGAATTTAAGCGCACTCCATATAGGTTCCTGTTGATTTTCCGAGACAAAATTCTATTTCAGTTGCATGTTTGCAAAACATCCAGTCTTTAGATTGCAAAAATGCTGGGAAAAATCTGACATTTCCCATTACTGCTTTAAGTTTCCTCTGCTACAAAACATCTGAAGGCACTGGTACCAGCAGAGTTTTAATCTGAAACTTATGGAAACCTTCCAACTCGTTAAATATTTATTATTTATTTGGGCAACAAATTCAGATGAGTTTTGTTTGTCGTGTGGTTTTAACTGGTACATTTTCTCCCAGGAGGAAAGCCATGTTTCTGTTCCTTAAACTTGCTATTTCTTCATCTGTTCTAGGCTATAATTTCAGTAGCAAAACACAGAAGTACTGAAGTCATTAAGCGAGACAACATGGGCCCAAGCAGTATACTCTCCCCTTTCATGGCTCATATTTACTTTGTATCATGCAATGTTTATTTGCAAAATTTTACTAATCCCAAGTCACGACAAATGCAGGAATAGTTCTCCAGCTTCTGTTATCTAGGAATTAAGTTAGACATTATTACTGAAAATACAAGTGTTGCAGACCCGCTTGGTACTATTCTAAGCTGTAAGC
>JAWLRI010000024.1:1271515-1323173 GCA_034781795.1 Crypturellus tataupa | reverse complement strand
GCCCGCGGCGAGGCGGCCCCCGCGGCTGGCAGCGCCGTTGACGTTGACGCAGCCGCGCTGCCCCGCGACCTGCGGGTCCCGCGTGGGGCCCGACGGGCGCCGCTCGCGCACGGGGAGCGTGTGACGTGCGCCCAACGCGCGTGAAATCCCATCCGCAAGCAGTTTCCCCTCGGCGCGAACAACCGCGAGTGGCTTCCAAGCACGGCCCCAGCACCTTGGGTACTGGGCAGGTAAATCCCTGCTGCCCCAAGCTTGCGTGTTTGGCCGCAGCACGGCTGTGTGCGCAACGGCGGTGCAAAGCCCAGCACGCAGGGAAGGCTTCGCAGGGGGGTGGGTAGCATTGCAGCAGAATATTTTTCATATGACGTCTTTCGAGATGAAACAGCCATGACATCATCGGCAACATGCTTGTATTTGCTCCCTTACATCAGAACGGAGCAATATATCCCAGCTCAAAACTAGCAGCTTCTCAAGGCTATCGTTCCATGAGGCAGAAGAAAGCACGCAACGCAAATGCGTTACAACCTATTTAACGTGATCGCGATTTCGTCCGTCCTGCAAGACGAAGTGCCGCCAGATGAGAGCTAATGAATGCAACATGTGTTCATTCTTCTGGTAGCTGCGCCTCAAGCCAACTGGCAGGACCAACACGGCAAGATAAATGTCAAAACAAAACTATTTGTGAATACGTATTGCATACATTTTGCCTCGTCTTTCTAACACACTTCAGATAATTTAGCAATTTCAAAGCTTTGCAAACATATTTGGTATCTTTGGACTTAAGCCCGCTTTCCAGACAACAGGATGGTCAAACAAAAATGCACGAGGGAAGTCCACGCGTCCATTCAAAAACAAGGAGGGGCAACACTTTTTTCCAAACTCTAAAACAAACTGTTGATAACAAGGTTTAAAATACTACATATAGCTAAATCAGTACTCAGGGAAGGGTTTTGCATTTCTCTTGCAAAACCCCTCTTTTCTCTCAGTTCTTAATCTGTATTTCCCTGCAGCTGTGAGTTTGCTTTCAGTCATTTAAAAATGCACTTAGCTCTGTGCAACTCTGCGGAACAAGCCAGACAACTACAGAAGCAAAACAGATTATTGTAATTAATAAATAGAACAATTTACTGTTCAAAATTATACTCCCAGCAAAATATTGTAAACGAGACAGCCTTCAAATCTGACTGTATACACACGGAGCATGAAAGCAGCAGTAGCACCCTCACTAGAGCCATCACCTGTTTCCTCCTGCTCTCAGAACTGCTTGCTTCACCTCTAAATCTTTCATGTATACCCCAGCTCCTCCCGAGGGTCTTCCACTCTTCTGCTTCTGGCCCGTACCTGTCTTTCCAAACAAGCTCCCTCTCTTTCACAACTACCTCGCTCTGCAGCCTATTCCCGCTTAAACACGACTGCAGGATCCACTTCTCAGACACTATTTAATGTGAATCTGGGGTGAAGAGTCAACTCCCCTCAAATATTTTAAATAAATATAAATGAAACAAGTACATAAAATATGACAGACCAAAATAAAACCCATATATCATATAGAGTAGACAAGTCATCTTTGCACAGAGAAATCCCTCATCTTTGCAGAGAGAAATCCCTTTCAGCATGTCCGTGGTGAAAAGTTCAGCGCTACACTTCATAAAGAAAAAAATGCTCTTCAATCTCACGTAATAAAGAACCTTAAAAATTGGGAAGAGAGCCATGTATGTTGTAAGAGTTGGGTTTGTACAGATGCTTTAGAAACATTATGCATCTGGTTAAGACGGTGGATGCTTCAAAGAACCACAGCTGTATCAATCAGATCCTGAACCCACAATGGAGCAATTGATGGATACTTAAGGCTTTGAAATACCAAAAAACATTCCAACCTGCATTTTCTTCAGGGGTGAGGTCAGGTGGTTTCTCCAGCATTTGAAGAGCAGCAGCAAGCTCTGAACTCTCCCAGGTCATCACTTTTAAATGGAAACAAGATAGAAGTGGCTCTCCAGCCTCCAACAATATAATATCCTGACAGTGGCCCACCTAAGGCAACCTTGGGAACTTTTTGGCAAAGTCACCATACCCCAAATGGTATAAACTGCAGAACAGAAACCTTCTGCACATGCTATTATCAGTAACTTGAAACCAAACAGGAAAAATTATCATTTCCTTGATAAATGATCCTGTCCCTGAGAAAACATCTACAACTATATGAAAATTGAAAAAAACATCTCTTTGGTGTTTTTGCAGGACAAGGATTTCTTCATTTTATTGAAATTCAGTAAATTCTCTGCCTCATGAAGTAAATATGAGTTCCACATGTTGCTATGTGGTCCTCCCTCCAATGGATTACTGGAAATTCTCACTACCTACCCCTCTTACAAAATATCCTGTAGCTATAGCTATGTATCATCTACACTTCAGCAACCCACTATACTGAGACTACTTTAATGGCACTTTTATTTTCACGGAGCAAGATGGCAGCACCAGTTAAATCTGTTTTTCATTGGTATGAAGTTTGTTTTTCCACTGTCAAACAGTTCTTCATTTATTCCCCCACCCACCACTTGGGAGGAAAACAAAAATCAAAAAGCCTACAACACCATGTTTGGAGGCCATGAGCTGCATGGCCAAATGGTATGATGTTTCAGCAGCCATATGCATCTCCATACCATTATAACCTCTACCTCCATGGAAATGATGGGATAATAATGACTTTATTAATAAAGAGAAAATAGCAGGACTTATGAAAATATGCATAGTTCAATAAATTAAAAAGGATAACCCCAATCTTGCAGTATTCAATGCTTGCATTAACCCTAGACTTCTGACTAGGGTTAAGGTACCCAGGGAGCCTCAGCTCCTTCCACTCACTCCTTCTTCTCACTCTGCTCCAGGTGTTGGCACTGCAATGAAGTCTATTAAAACCCCATTCGCTGAAGCTTAATACACAGAATTATGAAAGACAGGACCTTTGAGGAAGGTCACTTTCAGATGGCATAAGCCAGCATGACTGCTAAAATAAGCATTCCTGCCCTTTTCCTGCACCGCTCCCATCCTTATCCTGTTCTCGTGATTGGCATGACAGCTCATGTGGCTGCAGGCAAACATGTCGGGGGCCTGAACCACACGAAAAACAGCCCACCACTCCACCCCTGTCACTGATCCCAGACTCTGCTGAATTCCCTGCTCCTACGGGCATCTTTCTCTGGCATGGCTAAAGCTCCACGAGGAATCACGTGTATAACCATGACCTCAAGGCCATATCCAGGCTGCCCTTCAGACCCCAGCAGAAAGAGTACCCACGCAGCAAGGGCAAAGGCAACCAGATGGGGAAGAGCTTTCCTCAAACCAAACTGGTTTGACCCCAAAATAAAACGGTAATAAATAAAAGTAATGACCCTCCAAACAGGCATGCATGCTTTTAAGACCAAGCACCCAATGTTCATTTTCACAGGGCAGTTTTTCAGCTGCACCAGCAGCTTCCTCTAGCTCGCGGTGCACCCACAGACACCCTGTGCCGATGGCGAGGGTGGCGAGCTGCCAGGGAGCCCGGTTCTCCGGCGAGCACCGCACCAACCACAGCCGCTGCACGCCTTCCGCCGCCTGCCCGGCCCAGGGGCAGAGCACGCTGAGCACAACTGCTCTTCCTGCCTGCCCATCGAGCCTGGCAGAGAAACCACCAGCAAACAGCACGATGAAAATGCATCGAGTCTAAAGCACAGCCAGGAAAAGTGTTTCCCTGGTGAATTTTCCTTTGAGCACACGTTTCTGACTGCAGTTGCAAACAACGTGGCCCATGAAAACATGCAACCTGAGGCCTATGGCAAAGGACGGGTTGTGACTAGCGGCATCCCCACTAACCTGGAACTAACTTGCAGCTGTGAGTTGCAAAACTCATAGTTTTGCAAAGATCCTTGCTATTTCATCTCTAGCCAAGAAGTTACTCAGCTTCAAAGACGAGGTTTACATAAATAGAAAATGATATTTTCATAGCTATAGGTAAAGTTTACAACATTGTTAAATACACAGAATTTCCATTTTCTGAAAGTTGTCAGTAAAAGCTGGATTTTTAATATGGGCAAATAACCGACATTTTTAGTCACTCCAAAGCTATGGTTATGGAAGTGACTGGCTGTCTGATCATCTAGCTCATGCCAACAGAAGAAGTATTAGGTTTTGGTATGACGAAGTAGGGAAGCACTAGTGAAGCAACTAGTTGCAAAAATAT
The DNA here is from genome assembly GCA_034781795.1 of Crypturellus tataupa. Classification (NCBI taxonomy): domain Eukaryota; kingdom Metazoa; phylum Chordata; class Aves; order Tinamiformes; family Tinamidae; genus Crypturellus; species Crypturellus tataupa. Next base: position 1,318,954 of record JAWLRI010000024.1, on the reverse strand, counting down.
TTTCTAGCAAAGAACTCTTCAAATACAGCATTTGCATCCAGAAATGTCATTCTGCTTAAGATTTGAGTATTAAAAAAAGAGTCATTCTCACAAATTGAAACACATCCAACTAGTGGCTGTTTCCACTAATATACTGCTATATTGTTTATTATTCTCACAGCTTAAAAAAAATCATTTTAAACTCAATTAACTAGGAGAAAAAAAAAGAATCTGAAACTAGTCCACTGTTTATGATGTGGACCAGAGAGTTTCTCATCTACTATGCAGCTTGAAATGCTGAGGAAGCAGAAAACCCTTTATGAAAACAACAGTAATAAAAACAGCAATACTTCAGACAGGATTAATTATTATTCAGGATGTGCAGCATGGGATTTGCTGATGTTTTTGAGGTTCTCGAAGGGCTTGCAAGCAGGTGACTAGCAACCCTGGAAGGACGCAGCCACGTCTGAGCTCAGGAAGCTACTGTAAGGGACAGCAGAGATATCCCAGAGGTTTGCTCAGATGCAACCACCAGTCCTGTTACTGCAAGTAAATGAAGGGGAAAATAACAGATACTACTCAAGCTTAATCTAGATAACGGAGAAATACATTTCAGTACATACTTTTGGACTTTTATGTATGCCACCCAAATATACTACCAGAAACCCACATATTACACCTGAGAAGTAGAGTGATTATCTACATTTGTGACAAGATAAACATAATATATCCTATTTAAATATTATCTAGTGCACTCAAATGCAATGTAGGTGTCAGACTTTAAACTATTACAACACTTCAGAGTTTGACCTTATCAAAATATCATTTACAGCCACACAGTTTTGACATACTACATGTAACAGCTGTACAGTCCATAAATTACCCTCCTGAAGTCACAGAACAGCAAATGAAGTGATTCAAAAGGAACCTGTAGGGACAATTTTATTCCAGTTTCATTCCTTTAAGAGTATTTGACTGCATATTTTGGGTTTCTCAGGCAAACTGGTCTCAATAATAGACACTGCAATCAGTTTACAAATATAGTATTCTTTCACAATATTTCAATGCCAAGTCAGGACTCTTGACCTATAATGTTGGACAAACATAAAGGCTATCGTACATATTTAAAGAAATGGCAAGATGGAAACTGCTGTTTACATAACGTCTCTCTTTTTTCAGGAATGTTCTCAGTGTTGTATTTCAGCTTCATTTAACGGGGAACATAAAATGGGAGATTGGCTGAAAATTATTATGGAAAAAAAAATGCTAGCAAGAACAAACTACACTGCTTCCATGAATTGTTTGATACAAAATTGTCATTGGAAGGAAATGGCTTGTTCACAACTCAAGAGGACAAAAGCAACCTTTGAACTAATTAATTCGCCAAACTAATCAAAAACAGAAGTCATGATTTCTTGAAAGTTGAAAAGAAATTATCCCTATGAAACTATGTATTGACTTTTGAATTATTCTTCTTGTAGGAATAGTCAAGAGACGAAAAAGCTGATAGAGCCTGAGACTAGGCAACCCACCATTTTACTTGGCAGGTTTTTCACAGGTCAAGACTGAAGTCAGTGATTGACTTAAGGATGACTTTTTGACCACTCTATTGGTCTTGCCAGAAAACTCCATTCCTGACCTGCAGGTCAGGAAAAATTACTCTTTCCTTGGAATCATCAAAGCTGTTCTGACAACTCAAGGTCACAGAGACGAACACGCAGGCTGATGAGACAGCGAAGAAGGGAGCATACAGCCTACACAGCACACTAGCACGGCTCCAACTGAACCAACAGATGAAGCAGCTGTGGCGCAGTCAAGGGCACACATGGCCACAGGAAGAATAAACAAATCAATCAAGCGAAAATTTTGGTTAGCACTAAGAAACAGAGAATATTTTCCAAGAATCCAGCTTACTAAAGCTATGGGGGAGCTACAAAAGGTCAGAAGCGACAGGAATTTGATGGTGTCATGTTACATAAGAGACATTCGCAAACGACAAAACCATGGGCCCTCAGTGGTGGTATGGGTTACCGCGGTGTGCGATCAAGTTCACGATGCCCTTATTTCTCCAGGAGGAAGCTTCTATATTCCATATCCGTCTGGTCACCTTTAGGCACTGGGATCCAGAAATGAAGAATACAATGCAAACTGTATGGAACTCAATGGGAACCTGCCGACTTCAACAGAAATTCAATCATACCATGGATGAAGAGTTTATCCATCTGTACTTTGAGAAGGAAAAAAGGTCTATGTTCTAAGCGAATAGAATACCAGGGATGAGGGGATTAAAATTAAAAGCAACTTCCTTGCTAGTGTAGGCAACAACAAAATGAATGGCTCTAAACTCCGATGGTTTAGCACAAGCAGTAGTCTAACAGGACAAGATCTACCCTAACATTGGAGATGCAAAGAAAGCAAACCGACAATGAAATAAATTATGAGAGTACTTTTTGTTTTAACAGAGCCACAGATTAATCAGCATCTGCCTTTTTCTTAATATAAGTGAATATTCCCAATCCTACACATACGCAAAGTCTGCAGATTTAAACTTAGTAATTGCACACTTAGGTACTTCATGCCTATGGAAGTTTATACAGTCAAGACCGAGGTGCTCACAACTTTGCCACAAGCCTTTTTAGATACAACTTGAAAGAAGCTTTTATATTGACGTCTTTTAGCCTCAGTAGAGGATCTTACAATATACTGAGCAACTGGCAGTCATGCTACATTTTCAGTATAACATATTTGGAAGAAATGGTTTGCCTAGTATCTCTATAAACAGGAAGACAATGCTATTTCCTTCACCTAAGTGTTAGAGATCTACTAAAATAACATAGCTTGCAGGAAACTTACTTGAAAGTAACAAACATTTTTACTGGTGCAATATTTCTCCATTTACTGTTCTTTACGCAAATATGTTTTTATTTGCTCCTGCTTATAACATAAACAACATTCTACAGAAAGACACGCACTGGCCTGCTCTTTTTCCAATTCTATTCAAAGACATCAGAATAAAAAGGATGGTATTGGGAGTAATCACAAAATAAAATCCCAAATTTAGGAGGAAGGGAAAGAAGAAAAATCTCCTTTTCTGCCTGAAATATTTTTCTTTACTCATCATTTCAGAATACATTCAATTTACAAAGAAATATATGGGAAGGTAAGATAGAGGCAACATCTTCTGAGGAGTTTTGTCGCTCTTCTGCCAAATTTCTAAAGATTCTGCTTCCCTCCTCCCTTAGAAAGGGAGGAAATTATACTATAGCAAACAGAAATTAAGGGTTTGTTGCAAGTCACTTGTGTAGCTTTCCTGGATTTTAACAGATTTTAAGATTAAAATACAAATCTCTCTGCGTCTCAAAAATAATCCTTGAAATAACTGGTTTGCATCTTTCTGCCATTTCTCATCAGAGGCCTACCTCCCTGCAAGGTGGCAAAGCACACCCTCTCTATCCCCCAACCCTTTAAAATAAAATCAAGAATATTAAATAAGGATTTTAAAGGATCATACTTGATCTTTCAAGGTTTCCTGAACAGAGGATTGCTACATCAGAATTTTCTTTGTCAGTCTCCTGACAGAATTCAAATTACACAGCAAATGAATCACTCACCAAATCAGTAGTCATTTTGTGGGGAGCGACCAAAAGCATAATCAGGCAACTGGCTTTACCTGCTTAATCACTATCAAGTGGTCAGGAGGAGCTTACATTAAAGCAAATAACATGTTTTAAAGCACACATGCCATCAGATAAAATTCCATTTCATTCTACAGCACCCTCAAAAACCATGAAGTGTATGAGAGTCATATGGAGGAGGGGAGCACTGGAGAGAAGGCGATTAAATTAAGCACCAATTTGGAAACATTTCGCTATTTTCTGCCTGCACTGATGAAAACAGATACATGGTATTAAAACTGATGACAAAGAGGAACACTCAGGTAATTTGCACCCTCTCCTTCCTCTTCTCATTCAAAAAGGAAAGTAACTAAGAAAAAAGATACAGAAACAGAAAAAAAAAAATGCTGTCCTTAGGCAGAATAGAAGCAAACCAGCAGCAACTTAAATTTGTGATCTGATGCCAGTTGCTAACATTGAGAGTTACACAAAATGTTCTGCTTTCAAACTCTGAAGCCACTGAACACAGACATGTGATGAGCCGTCTGCTTGCAGAAAACTTGGTATTCAAAAATAAAAATTCCACCACCTCTCTTGAAAAGCAGTGACAATAGTTTTTAAAAGTTAACTAGCTATTCACCTCTTTACAAAAAGTACATTACCAATGGCCAAACCCGCAGAGAGACTCTGGACTCTCCGCACAGGACGCGCACAGAGATGCTGTGGAGCAACCCGATGGGGACAAGGGACAGCACCGCAGCTCTCCGGTCACAGCTGGACAGGGTCGGGGGAAATGAACTAGCTCAGCCATGAAGGCATCCTCAATAACGCTAGCAAATCGCTGCTTCCTAGGTACCACTCGTCCCTAAAAGCACTGGTGGTTATTTCATCAAGCAATCTTATTATTTCATCAGAATACCAAATATACTTATTTAACACATGAATTCTACTTATATAAATTAAAAAATTAGGTAACTAAGTCCACCCAGTAATTGCATTCTGTATTAATGTGTTAAGTAGTTGTCCAACTAGAAGTATACCAGGTCCGTCAATTCACTGTTAAAATCCAGAATAGTAATTACTACCAAAGACATTTTATTCAAGGGGAAAACATCACTATTGAAGTTATGCCTTATCTCAAGACTAAACAACAACAACGTCTTTTAGCCTTAACAGCAGGCTAAAAAATATCTAAATTAATAATAGAAAGTCTTTTCCCATTTAAATTGCTGTCCTACTACGGTTGTAGATACTATCCTTCATTTTATATGATAATAGAAACCAAATTCAAGACACTAATTTTTTCACCCCCCAAATGTTCTATTACTTTGTGCTTCTTTACAACCTAATATAAGCAGCATAAACAAGGCTGTGCACTAAGTAAAACAACCTGGCGCTTATCCCAAGGGTTCTGCTGGCCTTACAAAAACATTAAGGAGGTGCAAAAGTATCAGTGTTTCAAATTAGCATGAACTGAATCTAGTTGACATTAAACTCTGACACACACTAGTCTGGCTTTGCTGTTAGAAATTATGCCAAGTTTCTAGAGAACACAAAAATATTTAAGAGGAAGAATATTGACTTCACATTTGGAGAAAATAAAGTTTCTTCTATAAATGCAAAAACATTTTTCAATACACAGGATAGTCAGACCAGAACAGAGCCCTTCATAGGTCAGTGAGGTTGTCAAACGGGCACCGAAACTAGATAGCCGTATCCATTCGATGAGACAGCAGTTTGAACAGAAGCACTTTAAATGGTCTCATTTTAAATTATGTGCGTTTGATAAAACTATATCACAGAGCTTGTAGATTACAAGTATCTGCCATATTCAACAGTTTAAAGTTTATGAAACAAACACTAAATGTAAGGCCATCCTTAAAGGATGAATTACTGGTAGCTGGAAGGTAAGAGCGACAGGGTGGTCTTTTGCTGTTTGTTAATACAATTTTTTTTCCCTCCTTTCCCTTTCCCCCTTAATTTTGTACCCCAAGCTGCACTGTTTTCATGCTTTTTTCTTTTGCAACCTTGAGGGCTGATAACTTCCTGTTTTTACTAAACAAGTACAGATGCTCTTAATCTTAGTTCACAGCTTCATAAAGAGTGGCTTCAAAGAGAGTCAAACTATAGATAGATTCACAATAAAATCGTGCCTGTTAGCAATACAACAGATGATGCTGAAATTAATTTTAAAAAATTAAATAAGAATAGTTAGTTATATAAGGCTCCTCTTATGGGAAAGCTGTTGGAGTTCAGTCCTTGACTTCACAGCCCTTGGTAAAGGTCTCTCTGGTTTGGCTTTTCAGAACGCTTAGGTGAACACTTTTATAGGTCATACTGATTGCTCCGATGAATGCTGATCCTATCTTCTGCAAGCAAAGCTGGAATTTAATTGCACTGGAGCATTAAGGAGAGTGCCTTTAACACTCTTCTCATTTAACCTGAGCACTTGTTTGAATTGCATTAAATTACATTTAAAAGGACTGAAATGCCTTTCTGCCAAATAACCTGTATTTGTATATGGCAAGGTCCTCCCAAGGTAATTTTGAAAAAAAAAATGTAACTAATGGAGAAAAAAAAAAAACAACATAAAATCAGGTTAGCCCTTTTTAAATCTTCTCACAGATTAGCACAATTTCATGGTCTTTAATCACCACATCTCCTCCATTAGACACTGCTAACTAAATAGACAAATTCTAGTCTATTCCTTACACAGTTAAAAGGGGTTGCATCGCAACATCTAATTTCTCAGTACACACTGCCAAAAGTTTCGTTTTCTGATTCAGACAAGAACTCATTTTTTGCTTTTATTCACTCTTCGATATGATAAATGCCAAAACTTTGTACCTGTTAAAGTTTCATTACTCTCCTTAGGTTAAAGAAGCAACAAAACAGTAAAATGCATCAATGAAAATCAGCTCATGATTTTTCAATACTAAGCACACTATCGAAATTCCAACATACACTACAAATTACTGCTTTCCTATATTTTATTAGGCATGTCCAATAATCCAGAGGTACAGAAGAGTTTCCAGGTACACACATAAACCTGCAAACAAGCACCATCACACACATACCAAACCCTTCTAGGTCTTTCTGCTACTAGGAAGGTTTTCTGTGCTTTAGGCAGTATTTTGTTACCAAGCACAGATATCAAACCTGGTGCTGAATAAAGTCCTTTCTAAGGTGACTCATTAGGCTGCACTGCTCTTCCAGAGCATTCAGGTTGAGAGCTCTTTTGAACTTCTGGGGCAGACCTGGTACCCTCTGACATCCCCCTCAAGCGATGTTCCTCTTCAAAAGCACCACAAACTCGCAGTCACACAAGCACTAACAGGCTACGTCCCCATCTCCAGCTCCTACAAGAATTGCCTTCAAATAACGATACTAGGACTTTCCTCTATTTATCAATTTACACAAACTCCACAGCTGTGAGAATGGAGAAGTTATAAAATGGCCATACTCAATATTAAGCACCCAGAGATAACAAATATATAGGCAGCTATGGTGTTGGGGAAGAACAGAAAACCATGGAATACATAGTTGCTTTAAACATTTCCTTTTATTCTGCTTTTGCTTTTCTTGCCTTTTTAAACCTCGTATTCCTGATGATGAAAACAGTTTCATAAGACTCCGAAAATATATCTAAGATCTAAAAAAGATATACATATTTTTATGAAAGGATTTTTTTTCCATATGCTTCTCAAATTAAAATCTTTTAACCTTTTTGCTTAGCAACATGTTTGTTCAGGATCTCCCTCACAGCACATACAATGCCAACCTCCCTCTGGATATTGGAAAGGCAGACAGTAAAACAGGATTAACTAAATAGCTTACATTTCTTCCCACTCCCTCAAAAAAACACTTGATAAAAATGAAACTCAGGTCTGAATTAGTAAATGTTAAGGTGACATATCAACCGTTTTTCTCTAGTTCTCCCTTCTTCCCCACCTAACACAAAAGCAGCAGGTAGGAAGAAGTGGTATAATCCCTTTCTGTAAAATCCCAAGGGATTCACAGAAGGACTACTGCAGTTTAAAGTAGCTTAAACCCAAATTTAACTAAAAATAGCTTGCAAGGTCAATTTTTGTCATCTGTGTATTTGTGGTCTACAAAACCAGGTTCCTAGTCATTTCCCCAGCATAGCTCATGAAGGATGGATTAAGGACAAAAAAAAAGCACAGTACTGGGACAGAGCATGCTTAGAGTAAAATATAACTCAATTTTAACAGGTGCTGCATCTGCTCAATAATTGTAAGAGAGGAAGGAAGTACTGCATAAATGAGAACATAAAATGTATTTATAAATGAGTCCTTGCCCAGCTCAACTTTTGAGACCGTTCTCTGGCATGAGTCACTGGTCAAGTGGAGATTACACTAACACCCTTACAGCCAGCTCTCTTGAAAGTGATACTGCCCTGCTCCTCCTGAATTGCTAGACATCTTTTTCCTCACTTGCTGGCATAATATGAAACAACAACAACAACAACAAAAAACAGTACAATTGAGAGCAACAACAAATGTATGCCTAGGGTGACCTGACTGCCAAGGCCCGTGGAGAAGCATCACGTCTGGAACCGCCTGTCAGTGCAGACAATATTAATCAGAAGGCTGAGTTGTTGAAAAGAGTAAACATTTTTGACCTAGAAAATAATCTGAATAATATTGCACACGGTGCAAAGATAAATCATAAAGCATTAGAAGAACTTGTTATGCAGGATGTGTCCCACTTCCCCTTCCTCATCAAAACCAAACAACATAAATCATAACTATCTTTTTCAAGGGTAATCAAGCCCTGCCAAGGACTTGCTAGTGCTTGGAAGGGGAGGAGGGGAATCAAGGAAAGGGCAAACAAAAACCAAAACAACAACAAAAAAGAACTAAGTAAACAAGAAAGCTGCAAATATGCACACAGCCATTTTTCAGTTTTCAGACTTGATGACTTCTCACCCTCTTGGAGCTTATACAACACTAAAAAAAAGAAAATGAGAGTTTGGGAAACTCCTCAGTGAAAGAAGCATGCAGAAGTTGTACACACACTTGCAGAGCAGATCTAGGCTTTTTTAATGATGTACAAATACATATTTTAGTCATTCAAAGCTTACACAGTGTCATGGCATGATTAACACCTACAATCTCACTTTCAGGGAAGAAAGCAGGAACCACTGATGACTACATGTACATACAGCCCGGGCACCTTCAAGCACAGGCACTGATAGGTGCACGGAACTGGAAAAGACTGAGTCATAGCTATGGCCATGATTAGATACTTCTTAGCATCTTCGTCCTGAACCTTCTTCTCATCTTTAAAACTGCAGTTAATGGTGCAGGGGTCATAACTGGAGAAAGAATTTTACAACTTTGCATTTTTAGACAACCATATTCCTTGCAGGGTGGTTAAAATTCTGCCCAAACTTCCTCTATAAGCATGTTTCTAGCAATTTCAGCTTTCCCTACCCAATCTTTGGCCCTAAAGTAGTAGTCTCCGACAGATTTTTTTTCCTTAAATTCAGCTACACATTTCGCCTGCATGGCAGATTGTTTGCTACTTAGCACTGTCTTGTCAGAGTGGACAGGTTAGAGGTCCAAAAGCAAACGGGTTGTTAGTATCCAACCTGAAATCCTTTCAGAAAAGACTGGCTATTTCTACATTATGAAATACAAGAAGAAGAAACTACTGGAATCTGCTAATGGGGCTGATTAGACAGAAAGGTATTTACGTATACTCTGACTAGCAGAAAGGTATTCAGAGGGTATTTACATTCTAACTGAAAGCAGTTCCATTCAAGCAGTCCTCGGGGTTGCTTTCCAAGCTAGAGTAAAAAATTGGTAAGGTGATCTACAGACTACCCACATGAATGAAAACCTTACCTGGAATGCTGAAAGTAAGCAGGAAATCTTTCCCCCAGGAACGGAAAAAGGTTTAAGACAGAAAAGCCTACCTGAGCTGAACCCTGTAACAGAAATAACAGGCTATTCCTGTTGTTATAAGCATTTCAGCTACCCAAACAAAGGGAAAGAAGGGAGCTACTTATTCAGAAGTTTAAAAAGGTTGGTAAGGAGTAAAAAATAAGCTGGAACAAACACTGAAGAAAATCCTTTGGCTTCTGTTTCAATAAAAATGATAAAATGATACACTGAAAATGAGGATAGGATAATGGTTATTACCACACACAGTGTGGAAACAAAATTAGACCATTTACTATAAAGAAATAAAGGGATCTGGATAGTCTCAACCTCTGAATACTGAAATAATTGGCACACATAATAATGACAGATACACTAAAATCATTTAAAAAAAGGAGGGGAAAGGAAGTAGCTAGGGAGAGAAGGAAAGCAATCTTGATACTACAAGCCTACTAGTATGAGCTTGATGATATGATACAAGGTCTAAACAAAAGAAATCTAGGATATGTAACTGAATAATGATATGAAAATGAACCAAATTTGATTTCAGTGAATTTATTAATTAAAAAAGGATGATATTGAATTCAGAGTTAAAGCAAGAAATGATGTGATATCTCATGGAAGAATATTTAAGGTAGAGACCTCTACATTTTGCTGAAAAAAAAATCAAACAAACAAACAAAAAAATCACGTATATTAAATTTAGATAAAGAGAAGCTCCTAATGTTAGTTAGTTAGTACTGTGAGATTGGAGCCATTAAATCATTCAGTTAGAGAATGTACAAAAAAAAAAAAAAAGAAAAAAAAAAGCAATACATACTATTGATTTCTGGGAGACGAAAGTGGGGAGAAATCACTACTGAAATCATCTCACAGAAATTACACCATCTTCAGGGCTGGCTGGAGCCATACAAATGCAAAGAAATTTAAGAATACACAATGAAAGATAATTAGAAGCAAGGATTTTTTTCCTATGATATGGGGCTCATCAACAGGAGACAAAGAGGAGAAGAGAGATGTCGGGATACCAGGAGATCACAGAATCATATTAGCCTTTTAACAGCTATTTGATACTGATGTTGTGTAGCAATTCTACAGGGTATCAAGGCAGATGCATTTTTAGCAGTAATCCAGGAACACTGAATTATATAAGGTGATAAACCACTGCAGCTTTAGACACATAGTTGCCTAGTCCAGAACAGAACAGAAGAACAAGCACACCTCTACCTCTACCACCACTGCAAACAATATAAAAAAAATTATAAAAACAGGGCACAGAATCCACTCTGAAGATGCACAAAAATCTATTTTGCGAGAAAAGCACATAAAGCACTTTGGATGCTTTAGCCTAGCAACTACAGGCAGATAGCAATACCAGTCTTTGTAGGTACTCTTTTATAGAACATAGTAGATTTAGTAAGAAAAGAATTGTTTAGAGTAGAAAAAACATAGGTTGGTTCTAACCAAGCCATTGGAATTGTCTTTCAAACTGGATGAGAGAATGAAGGAACCCAAACTGTTTTAAGACAGAATCCAAAATGTCTGAGGAACAAAGACAACCCAATCACTTGAGGCTCTCAGTGTATAAATTTGATGCACTTCCAAAGAGGCAGTTCAAAGGTTCATGCAGCATGAAAGCATCTTATATTAAATTACATTAATTCTGTATTGATAGCTCTGCTGATAGCAAAAATACAGGGAAAGGGGGAAAAAAAAAAAAAAAAAAAAAAAGGAAAACCTCCAACTCACTGTTTGATAGTTAGTAGTGGAAGTAGTAGGGTTTAGCAGTGAAAAAGCTTTGCCTTACACAGAAGGAAAAGACTGGACTCCAGCTAGAAAGATGAAAGGCAAGTTGTACTCCATCGTAAAAAGAAAGTTTTTCTGTTTTCTGCATGGCACCCCATTCATATTTTTTCAAATGAAACTATTTTAGACATTTTTTCTGAAATTTATTTCTTTAATTTAGGTATGCTCTATTCCTCACTAATCTACATATTTACATTTTGTACACACCATACTATAACCCAGTTGTATGATACTGCCTCTAATCCTTTCTTTAGTGTGCTCCAGGGAGACAGTAGTTTATTCACACTTTCAGTCTTTTTATTAAGGCTTTAAATTTGTTAAAACATGTGCAGAGAGTGAGCAGTAGACCCAATGAGATTTAAACTTTTTGTTTGTTTGGGGAAGTTGTCCCCTTAGTCGTCCATTCCCAGGTCAGCTGTACTTTAATAGTCCATTAAAAGAAGAGAAACAAATCTCAATATTTACTTTTTGCTGAACTATCAGATAAACGCTTGGTCTATTTCTGTTCTATTCCCCTTCGCCCACAATTTCCATTACAAAGTATGTACTAAACAGTGACAAGAAGTTCCTCCACTGCTAAAAATCTCAGGGCAATAGGGAAATATTTTGCTAGGTTTTGGTTTCAGAGATAAGCTTTCAAAATTAAACCGGAATCCCCCCAATTTACTCCAGTAGAAAGCAGGCTCACACATACTAGCAGATCAAGAGACAGAAACTTTAACTTTTGCAAGATGAAACTGATTTTTCCTGATGGCACCCTGAATTTGCTCAATTGATTCGTATTATGAACAAAACACGCCCTTCTGTCTTTTTGAACCATTTGGCTAGAGATGCCTCATCTCATCATAGCTTGTGTGCTCTTCTTGCATTTGTACAATATTCAAACAGGACTATCTGCACCACTAAAAATATATAAAATACTGCAAGATCCAAAAGCTATTTGCTAATTATTGAATTAGGGACATAATCAACACCCTATCTGTTATTTATTTTCATATCCTTGAGAAGGCTTAAGTCCTGAAAAGGATAACCTATATGGCACAAAATAAATAAATAAATAAATCACAGACACATCCAAAAATGATGCATAGATTTAAATACAACTTTGTACATGCTATACATACCTCCTAGCCTCTACTTGCAAGCATAATAGTATTCTTATAGTAAATTCTTACAGTCATCTTTTTCTTCCACACTGTTACTTTTGTTCTTTTTCTCCTCAACACAAGTTCATCTTGGATACCCTATTATACCATGCAATAGCTACCTCTCAAAAGTTTCTTTTCCTAGCTTGCAAGCATGACCACACCCTACCTAAAATGAACTTCACCTTTCCATCCATTATTTTCATTTTTTTATAACTTGATGATGTAATGGAAAACGGTTTATAGTTCTCTAAAAGCAGCAGACTAGCATCAAGTACAAAGCAGTGAGGCAAACTATAAAAGGAGGAAAGTGCACTCCGTTTGCATAACTTATTCTGATTTTATCCCCACTGAACGGTGAATTTACAGTCAATAAAAAAAAAGAGGGAGAGAAAGGGAGAGAGAAACTTTTGCCCTTTATTCCTTTTTTTCAGCTATATACAACCTACTTCAGCATTTTTAAATGTTCTCATTCTTTGCTACATCCAGATGATGAGGTCCAGACCTCATTGAAGCCTGACATTATTGTTAGATAAGTAAAGATATAATAAGCATGTAAAAACATAAAATTAGTCTTGTACAATTCTATTTACTTGCTTTATGTCCAAATATTGCTGTTTACATATCTGCCTCCTGTATCTCATTTTTGTACAGTTCTAAATCTGACAAAGAAAAGATATAAGAAGAAAATCAGCTGGGTAGGACAAGGAGGTTAAAAAAAATGATTGTTTTTAAATGAAGCCTTCCCAGCTGTAAAGGGATTACTTTTTTCCTTGCTTTTAATAGAAGCACTAAAAATATTTCACAAAGCTTTTTTTTCTTTTTATTCTTTTTTTTTTCTTAAATAGAGAAGCAGTGACTTTTCTTTTTGGCTGTTGCCTGCTTAAAGAAAAAAACTGATAGTATACAACTCTTCAAAACTTTTGAGACTCCTTAATACTTCTCTCTTGCAAGCTTTTCTTTACCTTATAAGAAGGAATACAAGTCCTAGGTCAAAGCACTCTCTTTTCCTTTCCTCCCATCTCTCCCACAAAAGAATATATGATTATTTTTGACAGCATGTTAAAATGTTCTGTCTGCTTCAAATTGATTTTGAAAATATACTGCAACAGGATACTTTTGTTTGGGGATTATATGCGGGCTAAAGCAAACATGACAACTAGGCACATACCAAGAGCAGAAAGAGTAGATAAAAACCCTTTCTTAACGAAGCAGACAGTTTTACGCAGAAGCAGTAAGGTAAGTAAAAAAAAAAAAAATCACTCGATAGCCCTGAAAAATGTTTAAAAATACATTAGATTCTCTTGTGAAACTAGAAGGAGCTAAATACAGAGTTCATCACCAGAGGTTAAATATCAGCACTACTTCAAACTCACTCCAAACAAGCACTCCCAGCATATCTTCCAGCAGCAAACTGGCACCGATGGAAGGATGCCGGATGGGCACGTATACAGCGGCAGTTCCATGTACTGTGTGAACTACCATTACGCTTCCCAGTATGCAGGAAAGCCAGTAGGTTGGAATTTCATAGCCACACTTAATTCAGATTAGGTTTTGATTTCCAAAAGGAGAGATCTCAGTAACATACAGCTTACAAAAAGAAGTAAAATTAAGATCTCACACTGTGTTTCTGTAACAACTTGGTGCATTATGTTCTCATTGCCCTGAGATTTAGCCTGCCGTTGTTATCTTTACACTATTGAAAGGAATGGTCAAAGTGCTGGTTGAGAGAAGGTTTCAAGCTGGCACTTGCATTTAACCACTGCTGTTAAACTCATGTACAGCATGCTTTTAAAACATATATGAAACACCTATCCATCATCAACAGCTTGTCCACATCTGTTCTGCCACCTCGGCAACTGCTGGGCTTGCCTCGGACTTGTTGAAACAGTTACCTCACACAGGTCCACTTGATTTAGTCCATTTTGACAGCCTGAATCAAGGGAGCCTGACTCACACCTGGAAACTATAAAGTTCTGATTAGCAGCAATACGAGCTCCAGGACCTACTGCAACCCTACCGCACTGCTAGCCCCGTGTCTCCTGCGCATAAGGTCCTCCCACCACTTACTTCTACATTAGAGCAAGCAGGAGGGCTTGATCACAGGTGAAAGGAGCAAAACATCCATTTCTTGCTCAAGCTAGTAGCTTGATGAGAATCAGATGGCTCATGGAGCTGCACTGAAGTCACTGGTAATAAGGCAGTCACTATTCTAGAGAGCCCCAGATGCCCTACGATTCAGAGGCACAAGTTGCAAGCATCCTTGGCCTGACCCACTCCTGAGTTGCATTTGTTGCCAGCCAGAACAACAGATACAGTCAGGAAAAATAATACAGCAGGAAACATGGACCAAAACAGTCTAGCTACGAGTCACAAAGATGAAGGGACTGGAGCACTTCTCTCGTAAGAGAGCCAGGAAAGTTGAGACTGCTCAGCCTGGAAAAGAGACAGCTGAGGGGGAATCTTGTTTCTGCCTCCATCCTTGGAGATATTTAAAAGTCAACACATTGTCCTGTGGAGCCTGCTCTAGCTGATCTTGCATTGAACGTTGGACCAATGGATCTCCAGCAGTCCCTTCCAGCCTCAACCATTCTGTCCTTCTGCAAAGCCCTTATCTGAACTCATCTGTGCTGCCAGCAGGCCAGGGAAGACGACACGGGACAGTGAGAGGACACGCTGTTATATGGGATTCAGAGCCAAGACTGATGGATCTTGGCTCTGTTTCTAGCTCCGAGAAAACCAGCAGGAGACCGATTTCAGCACTTTCAGTACATTCAGTCCTCTAGAAAACACGGCCTCTGTCAGAACTAAAGATGGCTTAGAGGTGCAGCTGAGGAAAATTAGGTTTGAAAAAGCGGTGTCTCAAACTCCAGAAACCCCAAGGAGGATCCCCTGCCTCCTAGCCTGGAGCCCAGCAAAAGCAGAGATCCTCAGGTCTTGCGAGGCATGGGAGCTCCACCACACCAAAACTCAAAGGAAGCTCTCAGGTGCCACCTAGAAGGCTCAAACAAGAGCAGGAAGCCATCACCAGACTTGAGAGAAAGTAGCAACATTCACAAAAGACTCTACATCCTGTTATCAGACTTGTTGAGCATCTACTCTCTTTCACTTGATTAGTGTCATCATTTTAACTGCATTATTCTCCACTAGAAGGTTTTCTGGAACCAAGCCCATAAACCAATGATCCATGAAAAGCATTAAGGCTATTTCCTTTTCATAAATTATGTAAACAGCAGAGATCTTATCAGTCGGACCTGGAAGAAACTCCTCAGTAACGGAGAACCGAGGAACAGTTGTCTTGCTTTTACAGTGTTCAAAACACACCAGCCTTTGGCTATGCTAAACAGAGCACTTCTTAACACAAAACATCTCCCCATGCTCATGAGATCTATCCAAGCAATTTGAATAGACAGGCTATTTAAATTCCTTGGAAGACATAAAAAAAAAAAAGAAAAAAAAATGTAAAGCCTTTTAAAGAGCAACTTCTGTTCCTCAAAAGCAATCTGAAGCATTCTATTGGCTTTGTCTATATTTTATATTTCAGTGTAACATTTCAAAATCACACCCATCCTAAGAGCTTTTGATTTAGGGCTGCTGTGATGTTGCAAGTCGCTCGAAAAAGCAGTTCTGTAAAACAACTCTGACAGCATCAAGATACTAAAATGTCTAGGACACACAATTCTAATTTTATGCATATTTTTTACCAAAATAGTTTAATTTATACTGCCCTCCTCAGAAGTCAAGGGCAAAGCCCTCACTCACTCCAAAATGAGCAAGACCATTCTCAGTTGGGAGCTGCAGCCCTGTTTGACACCATTAAGTCTGATCTCTGACACTACAACAATTTGAAGTGCATTGCATGGCACCATTTAATTTTCTTGTTAACTGTTTACAGTACTAATGAATCAAAAACCAATAAAAATCTCAATTTAAAATCTTCCTTTCCTATTCCTGCAACAAGTTTCTGCATTTTTTGGAAGTACAAAAGATTTTCTTATAATGGAATAATAAAATGGGTAAACACTTTCATCCCAGCTCTCCAATTCTTATCATGCAAGTAAAGCTCAAACTAATTCTTTCAGAGGTGCCACAGTACAGAAACCCACTCAGCTAGTACCTAAATTCATAAGGTAAGGCATCAAGTTACTTCTGACTTTGAAAAAAATGACATTATAGAAGTGAGAATAAAGAGAGAGAGGTAGAGAAAATACAGATATGGGATGTAATTTGCATTAACTTGCCACATTCTTATTCATTTCATATAGTCATCTCTAGTGCTCCCCATGGTCACAGTTTTCTTCCTCTTCTCCCATCCTTACCTTTCAGCTTGAAATGCAATAAAAATATTTTGCTCATCCAAGTATTCCATTCCAATTTCAGCAGAAGCCCCAAAGCCAAGGCAAATTAAGCTCAGTAAAGACTATTTTGCATCCTGAGAGTGGTAATGCAAGATGACAAAAGTTCCCTCAACAGTTATCTGCCAAAATGTATCTTTCTGTTGGGAATTTTATGGGTCAGAATAAACTAGAGGACCTTCAGAGCTGTCCAAGTCTTCTAAGGGAAGCCCAAATTTCTTTTGGATCTCTCACAGAGGCAACTATATATAACAGTCATAAAACTTAGGGAAGATCTCTAAAGTTTCATAAATGCAGAATTGCATACAATATTAACAAATATGTTAATAGTTCCAAACAGAGAGTACCTATCCATGTTAAATAGTATGAAGTAACACTTTAGCATGAAATGCTTTGTATGTCTGAGGCTCGAGTATCACCTGTCCCAGAAGACATTTTTCTTAGGTACATGCCATGATTCATAATGACACACTTTGGACTACAATAAAAAGGCAACAACATGAATTACTAGAAACTTAGGTTATGTATGGCGCTCTGAACAAGGTAAAACAGGATTCTGATTTAAGCAAACGCAGCAATAGCACTTTATAGAAATATTCACATTGTAGAAGCAATAACTGTTGAGCATATGTTCACGGACACCTGCACATTTATACACAAATATACGTGCACACATACACCCACTGCTTGCACAGACTGTCAAAATGTTGCTAGGAGGAAGAAAAAGAGGAAAAAAATAAAAGACTGTCACATCATCACCATTAGTTTTAAACATTAGGAAGTAACTGCTAATTAACACCTCTCTTTCAGTGGGAGAATTAGCAAAAAGAGTTGCACAGATTAATTCTGTACTTTTGAAAACCTGCTTGCTAGCAGCAAACCAGAGTGAAAATAGGTCTTCTTCCTTGATCAGGCAGGGCAGAAAAGATTTATTTAAACACCAGGTATGTTGTTCCAGCTATGTCCAAGCCACAAGATTTAACTGATATTTACTTTGGCAAGCTCAGAACAAAAGAAGATTGTCCATTCTGCCTTCCAAAAGGGGTTAAGAATTTACCATGTTAATGGCACATTGTTCATTTATAATAATGCCAATTTGCACAAACTCACTATCCAATTGAAAAAGTTATACGTATTGTGTGCCGAAACTGTTTATTTTAATTTCTCAGGAGGAAAAAGAAAACTTTTCTGCAAAAATTGGCGAAGTCCCTTGTCTATTCTTCAATTTAAAAAAAAAAAAAAAGCCTCAAGAAGAAGTAGAACTAGCTATATAACAAGTGCTTTGAATACACAAAACAGCCTGAGACATAACCTGTATTTACATGTTCCAAAAATTATTTTTTAACCAAAGTGCAGTTTCATAGCCAAAGTCACCAGCAGAAAGCGAGGATATCTACGTGCTGTTCAGAGAAAACTAAACTAAAAAGCTCT
Source organism: Crypturellus tataupa (assembly GCA_034781795.1). NCBI lineage: Eukaryota > Metazoa > Chordata > Aves > Tinamiformes > Tinamidae > Crypturellus > Crypturellus tataupa. Next base: position 1,300,718 of record JAWLRI010000024.1, on the reverse strand, counting down.
CAGTTGTCCTCAGGAAGGAACAGTAAGTTACAAGTGAATGACCATCTGCTTTGTTATTATGCTGGTACAGTATTCTGTACAAGTAATAAACTCCAGTGTATATATTGCACATACATGGATTTTTTTTTTCCAAGTCTAAAAGTCAATTTGCTGAACTTCTCAACTTCTTAGGATCTATTTGCCAAAGGAGCACAACACTGAACCTCAGGAACAGGAAGGTGTTAAAGGCAGTTTGGTTAAATTATATCATTCCTTCTCTCTTTAAAACACTGTACTTATTAGTAATTATGCAAGTAAATTTTGGTAAGCTTCATGTAACTCTATTTTGGTGTTTAACTCTCAAGGCAGGTATTAGCAACGGAGGCCCTTTCCATGACTAGAGAATTTTCCTTGTGTTAATTGAAAACAGGCATATTTTGAGTAACATGCAGGACTGCCAATAGTCTTGCAGGGAGGCAATGCAAGAATGATTTATGGACTGTGAATATCACGTAAATCTGTCTTCAAGTTAAAGAATCATCTCTGCACAGAATAAATTTAAGTACTCAATTATCAACGCTCTTAATTTTACATATTTCCTAACTAAGCAAAAAACCACATCATACCCTAACCCTTCTCCAAGGCTGTCACACATCAAGTAAATGGTTATCATTTATATGTAAATGCAGCCAGAAAAGCAATGCTCAATTAAAGTACTCTAATTAGACCGTATTTCATGTTTTTTCCAAGACTTTCTTTAACCATCCCATTTTAACATCACCTAAGCATTTACCATGTACTTTGCAACCCGAGGGGTGAGCAAAGTTAGTCAACCTCCTGGAAGCTAAACTAAGAGGCTTTTCATTCATACCAGCTGTTAGGTACCACCTTTTTTACCGCCTTTTTTTTCCCAGCACACTTGTTTTACTCCATTTCTGAGGACCGCATTTTTCATCATTTTAGAGAGGGAAATAAATTCAAACTTCTATTGCAATGAAACTTTTGATAATCATCAAACACTCGAGCAACTCTATCATGATGTGCTGTGGAAGTACACTCCCCATGGTCCTCTCTCGCTTATCATTTGGGACAAAATGCTTTGAGCGTCTGGATCTCATTTTACATGTCTTGCAGCTATCCCATAGAACATTTATTTCAAAGTGAGTTTAAAAGCAATTCTCACTACAGATATTTAGAGTCTTCTAGATAGATGCAAACTGACCACAGAGCATAGTACGTCTATATTTGAAGTGCACAAGGCAAGTGAACATGTATCAATGACCATTTAGAGAGCAAATCATCCTTTTTTTTTTTTTTTTTTTTTTTTTTTAATGGAACAACACACTAAATACTGTTGTGACCAGTCACATAGAAATGTTTCTATAAAATGCTTTCTGAACCTGGTGAATACCGAGTTAGTTGCACAGCACTGCATACACACACAATCTGAACTTGCAAGTTCATTCTCCTACTACAGAGTACTTTTAGCTTTAGTGTAAGCTAAAATACCGTCCCTCAAGATACAGACTATGCTAACATCCTTCATCAGCCCCCCAAGGGGTTATGAAAGAGTAATGCTGAGTGGCTTTGGAATAAATCCAGTCAGAAAGCAGGGACACAAGAGCAACGACGGCGTTCCTGGCAAGTTACAGACGACACCTATGTATCCGAGTGAAGAATTTTGCACGCCCATTGGGCCTCATCAACAGCAGACTGTGCTGTCGAACACACACTGTACTCCAGATGAGGCTGAACTCACTGCAGAGCATCATCACGGACTCCCTTTCAAGAAGGCCTTCAGCAGCTGTCTGCTAATTTGGGGCCATCATGAAAATGCCGCATAGCTGAACACAGTAACTAACAGGCTGAAAGAGCTCCCGATCTACTGCATCAGCCCTTCACAAATCATCTGTTAAACTGCGCTTGCTTTATTTACTTTCACTGTAAACAAGGGTTTAACCCCTAACACTGTTAATATTCCTCCCCAGCCAAATGCAATGCACTGAACACCCTCCAAGATCTAGTCCCTTGATTACAGTCCTTAGCCACAACAGAGCCTCCCACTGCAAGACTGGGACCAGCTCTATCATATCATCAGAACATCAGAATTTGTTCAAGTTTATCTTACGTTCAGGAAATTAAAAAAAAAAAAAAAAAAAAAAAAAAAAAAAAAAAAAAAAAAAGCTTAAAGTACATATCACAGGTTTGGCACAAATTAGTGTGTGCATCTGAGGGCAAGTGTGAGAAGCTCCACTGTAAAACTTCGGCATTTGATAACTGCGAAACACACGTGTATGCATGCACATATTAAATAGGGGTGCCTCCTGGCAGAAATGCATGGATCTGCTTTTCAAATGCATTTTAGAACTTGCTTTCAACACACACGAAAAATATGATTTTCCCCCAAAGTAATTATATCATCAAAACTGTAATTACTTGCTCAATTTCAGCTTGAGAGTGAGGAGAAGTTGTGCTAACCGGAGCGCCGATCCTGCGCTCACTGGCTTGGAGCACAGGCGCAAGGTCAATACGCGTAGATCGAGCCGGCTGCCAAGAGGCTAACTGAGCGCAAAAGCTCAATGCGTTAATAATGAAATACGCTTCGCCAGAATTGTAACTGCTGGCCCAAACCCATTAATTTGAAGGGAGTTCTTGTATATTCATAATTACAGAAACACATATCTTCACTGTGGACTGATGAAAATTACACGGCTTATTAAAAAGCTATTCTTGCATTAAATGCCAATACAAAAGAGCAATTTTAATGTAATACCCCTGAGTCCCACTGAAAGCTGCTTTTGCAGCAAACACATGCCTGTTTAGTTTGATCCATCTCCCTTTATTATTCAAGGCAACTGAGGTCCAGCAGTAGTACCCTACACCAATTTTTGGGGATATCGAGTAAAGCAGACTGCGAAATCTCATTCTATAAAAACATAACGTGCCACCACTACCCTAAACTCCTTATCAGCGCGGACAGCTGCTCTTACCGCAGTGATTAGGAACCGAATCCATCTATGCTCCTGCTGCCCAGTCCCTCACCCAGGGCTCACAAAGGCGTTAGGCTTTGCCGGCCTCAGCAACACGTGTGGCTGCTGCAGCTTCCCGCGGAGCTCTGCACCGCTTCGGAGCAGCTCCCTTGCAAGGGACGGCAGGAACCCGCCTCGAGGTGTCGCAGGAGACGGAGCCGCGCTGCGGGCAAAGGTTAGGAGCGGCGGGCGCGAGCCCACACGGTGCAGCTGTGGCAGCCGGAGCCTCGCGTCGCGGCGTCACCGCCACTTGGCCGCGGCAAACACAGCTCCCCGCGCTCAAACACGGCCTCGGCAGGACTGCCTTTTGTTCCCGCAGTCGCCAGCTATTACAGGGACGTGCAATAAAGGTCACCCGCGAGAAGAGTAAACTACACCAGGATGTGCCAGTCATAACTGTCGGTTTGAAAAAAACAAGTTATCAACCCGAGGCAATGTGTATTTAAAGCCCTCCACGTTTAGCAGGATGCAAAGTTCTAACTCACTTCCAACTGACCGCGAGCAAAGGCGAACAAAAAATATTCGCAAGAAGCAATAAACATCTCAGAGCTTCACTCTTCTCTGTTGCACCTAGTTTTTTAACCTTCCTTACAACCAAAATGAACTTATTCTCCTACAAAATAAGACAAAACTTTATATTTAATTTTTTTCCAGCAAAATCATTAAAATGTTGCCCTCAAAAATGCAACTACTGTCATAGATACTACCAGGTGTCTTCAGGAATGCAATAATTACATTTAAATTACTAGGGAAAAAAACAAGAGAGAAAAAAGAAAAAAGAAAACCACAAAATCAATTTGGATAACAGACATGATCTTAAAAAAAAAAAAAAAAAAAAAGCAAGCTCTTTTAAAGAGATACAAAGCAACCTTCTTAAGGATTTAGAAAAACTTCAGATAAGGAAGATTTTAATCCCATATTTCACTGCCAGGAAGATTTTGCATCTTTCTTGCAACCACGTGATGATGCCTAAAGTTAAATAAAAGATACCAGGCTAGAGAAACAACAGTGTGGTCTCAAACTGAAGGTCAGTAGGTGCGTGGAAAGGATCCTTTGATAACAAGAACTTTTCTGCACCATTGTTTAAAACAAGTTTCTTTTAATTCAGCTGTGATTCACTCCTCAAGTAGTACTGCTTTATTAAGAGTGATAATGGCGAAAAAAAATGTAACTGTTTTATTTTTGCCTTTGAAAAACAAACATACAAATTCTCACCTATAATACTTCAGTATTTTTAGCTACCTATACTTCAGGGTATACAACTGTATTTCAGCCTCACCATATTTCAGATTATACAAAAATAACGTAACAGGAAGCACAAGACAATTCTGGCAAGATGCTGTTTATCAGCATTTACTGAATTTCAAAATACATCTGACAGCAAAAAAAAAAAAAAAAAAAAAATCACAAAACACATCTAACATAGGAAAATCATGTGTTGCTAGATCTCATCAGCAGAGCAAATCTGAAATACAGGTACTGATTGTATAGGCACATTCTCTCTCTTTACAGTTAGAAAATGCCCACAAAATGATTGTCTCATCATTCAGTGCAAACAGTAATAAGTCTTCCCACTACCACCAGGCAGAAAATTTAAAGTTTTAAGAACCTTCTCAATCCTCAAAATATGTACTTAGATAATATTTGACATAAGACCTACTTCTGCCTGTGAAAGTAGTTTATGCTGATATCATACAGATTTTTTTTTCTACTTCTACACTTCTGTATAAGCAATTCACAAACCAAGCATTAGCACTAACAGACCTGGCTAAAAAATTAACGACTCCAGTATAAATGCAATAGGCACAGGAACAGCTTTGCAGAGGTGCTCTGCAACACAAAGCAAGGGAGAATAGTTGTTAAAGGCATTATATATTATAAAGCCCTTCTGAAAAGCACTTTGTTCCGTTTGATGGCCATTACTGGTAACTGGTTAGGATTTAACCTGGCCACCAGAAGAAAAGGTTATTTCTCGATGATGAACTCTAATGCTTCTTAACAGAAGAGATGGCCACCAGCCTCTTTCTGCACTGGATTAGGTGGTTCTCCAGTCTGGTTTGCCAAATACTCACATCCTATAAAACCATCCTCCAAGTCATACATCACATTTTCAAAATTCAAAAAAAAAAAAAAAAAACCCAACAGATCTCAAAAGCCTCACAGAGTACCAAGAAGCCCTAGCATGCCCAGGCCATTTTTTTCCCCTTTAATAAAGGAAGAAAGGGGTCAAGAGTTGTATTTGACAACCTTGACTGTTGCAACACTCTTTGCTCAGCCCTTAGATTTTATTTACATATCTGAAATGAGACTGTCTGCTGCACGGAAATTTGCAACTCCTAATAGGCTTTTTCCCTGCTGCAAAGTAGCCAGAATTAGGCAGCCAACGACAATGAGGTTTCAGCAGCTGCTCTACGCTGCTTGTAGAGGAAACTAAACTAAGGCAGCTAGAGCTAAGGATGCAGACTTAGCTCTAAGTAAGCAAACTTTAAGTAGGCGAATGCAAATACTAAGGGAATGCTTTCCCATCTCAGGGAAACCTGGCATACGCAAAGCGATCACCAGCTCTGAGCCATCTACCAGCCTGACGTAACTTCCCATGCAGCAGTACTTATATTCATACAAAAATTGTCAATGTAGTTAGACTACTAGTTCATCCAGTCTATATAATGTTTTTTAAAAGTGGATATTATTTGCTTCTCCATTCACCTTAATAAGCCACTCAAAGGGCTTTTTCCTTAAAACGAAGCAAACAAAAAAACCTTTGAAATGTGCTCATGCCCAAAAATATGAGGATTCTAACATTTTTCCTACTTATTTACTGCAATGCCTTTCACTTGCTTCTCATATGAATGTCTAAATCACCTCAATTCTCACGAAACTTCTTCTCACATAACATTCTTAGGAAGGTACACTTTTCAATATAAGTATCATTTCTGTGAGAATAAGGATGGGGCAAAAAGGTAGGCATGGGCAGCAAAAACATCATATCTTTTTCTTTGGATTAGTTTCACTGAATGTAAATTGCTTATAAGAGACATTTGACCTTTCCATTCTGTCATGCTCTCCTCCCTTCCCTACTCCTTTTTTTTTGATCCCTTCAAAGTGATCCATTTTCTTCCACATATTTAAAAATTGGTTGCACTTGTCTAGATTCAGTATGTACAGGAAAGTCCTGTTTTGAACGGAAAACCTCATGCTTGCCCTACCCACTGCTTCACAAATTAAAGTAGTAATTAAGCCACAGCACCTCCTCCCATTCCTGTGTGATTTGCTTGTCTCCTTGTTGCTCACTCATGCCATTTCATCAGGTTTTTCTACATTCCTTGATAAGCTTGCCCAGTCTTAACTAAATTAAATGACTATTTTTTACTATTTTTGATAATTTCACCATTTTACTTGCTTTAATAGACAAATGCACGTTTTTGCAACATAGCAACTCTTTTGTTCTCAAATTCTATTAGAGCATTTGGGCATATGCTAGGCAGTTGGCTGTCCTTCAAGGCACAAGCTTGAGCATCTTTCTATTTAACTTGTTATATCCTAACAGTGATTCATTCAAAAAGTTTTTATTTCCTTTAATTATCTGTTAGAGGAGCAACTGTTTCATTTATTTCCTATTTTTGGTAGGGTGACACATTACAAAGTACACCATCTGCTTCACAGACCCTTCCGATTTCCTTCTCATAGACTGGCCTAAAGTATTTCATGTGGTGGTTTTTTTGGTTTTGCTAGGGCTGAATTCCCTTTTTCCGAAGAAACTCTGATGACTCAGCCTCGGTGTACTATGCCTTTCTGCTTCCCTTTTTTCTTTACACATACACATCCGTTCTGAGACTGGATGTTATTTAAACTTCTATGATCTATATTTAACTATTCAAGTTTCTTTGCTCCTGAAGTTAAATTCTTGATAACACTTCTCAGAAGAGGTAAGAGGAAGGGAATGAAATCCACTTAAACATGCAAATCAGCATCACAAATGATTAAGCAGCGCTTAATCATTTACTTGCCCACAAATTCTTTAGACGTACCTGGGTGATACCTGGCATTAGTGATCAGCAGCTCACAGTTACTGCGCGAGGTGAAGCTTTGCATAGTATTTAGGACAATATCTAGAGAAGCTCTTACTTACTGCCGAAACTATTTGTGAAAAAAGCCATTGGGTAACTATTAGCAGCCCCTGTGTTCATGACAGAGCCCCATATTGCCTCTATCAATGAGGACAAACATCCCTGGCTTAAGTTTCCTTTGTCTATTATAAACATTTTCAAAATACTTTTGAATCAGACGTAATATTTTCTGCCTTTACATAAGCAAAGGGAAGGGAAAGAGGAAGATGTTAATTGATGTTTTTAAATCATAGTTGACATGTCTAAGTAGAAAGAACTAAGACTAAGTAGAAAGAACTAAGATTGCTACAATAAAAATTTAGCAAAGCCTAAACATTCCTTTCTGCATTTACTGCATATAAAGGCAGCAATTCAAAGCTGAAGGAACAGGTTGAAGCACAGACTACTATCACTACTATCCATAGATGTTTTTTAATGTAATCTTATATCACAACGTATTTATAGATGTATTTCAAACAGATTAGTCTTACCCAAGGTGAGTTCAGATATTCATAAGGAGGGCAGCAGTGAAACCTCTATACAGAGCAAGCTGTGTATGTAGATTTGTGTGTTTGATTACCTCAGCAGAATTGACTTAAATTTCACTGCTTATCCTTCCTAACGACATCGTTATTTTTAGTTTATACCTCAAAATTCACAGTGAAAAGTAGTTCAGAAAATAAGTGTCTCGGCCACCAGAGCCAATAGTTAGACTTTAATCCTACATCTTCAAACTAAGCTTTAAATGTTCAGGTCAATAGCTACTTGGCCTACTGGGAGCTCCGTTTATGTTCTTATTAAATATAAATGATACTCAAGCAAAACACAAAACTCACCAAAGCAGAGAACAAAAATATTATTCTACAACTAAAGCAAAACAGAAGAAAGGAATGTGTGGTTATTTTTAAGCAACTCTATGGATGCCGTACAAGATATTTCATCTTGGCAGTTCCTTTGGTCAACTGAAGTGAAAGTCCATGTGGGAACGTGTAAGCAGTTGGAGGAAAGATGTCTACCGCTCATTCTCCAAAGACAGAAAAAGATGCACGACTCCCATACTGTCCTGTTGAGACCCAAAATTAAACCCCAACCTCTCTTTCCACAGAAGTGGCTCATTATGCCCCAGCACCAGCAGAACAAAAAGATACTACAGTCTGCATTTCATTATTGAACAAAACATGAGCAAATACAGCAAATGCAAAGTGGGTTTTTTTTTTTTTTTTTTGTTAAAGCTAGGACTGTATTTTCTTCCTGTTTACTATACGAAAAATCAGTGGTTTGTTTATGCAACATAGCTAAAACAGCAAACAAGCTTGTTTTTCTCTGAGGCACTTAAAGTCACCTGATCACCATCTGATAGTGTTTATGACCAACTCTTTCTTCAGTGTAATTTAATCTGCACCTGAAGCACAGATACTCCTGAATTTAAAGACTTAAAGCAATGCAGTACAGAATGGCTCATCCTCATCTTCCCCTTAGTATGCCAAAACAAATTAACAAGGAAATTTGAGGGGGGGGGGGAAAAAAAAAGGAGTTGCACTGGTCAAATATTTAGAATTATAAAGAAAGAGGGTGTACTGATCTCCTGCTCTGACCAAACACACATGGGATTGTTCTTGTTTTTTTTTTTTCAATCAGTGCTCTTGCACAAGGTGTTATTTTAAGAGTGCTGAAAATCAGTGTAATGCACAAATGCACATCTTCATTTATTAATTTTTAGCAAGAGGTTCTCCCTCCCCTCGCAGCCCAAAGCACCAAGGGAACATTCAATAAGTGCCCACTAAGCAAGCAGGAGTTAGATGTGTTTATTAGACAGAATAAGCACCACTGCAGTTTCAATAGACATTAATTTTATAAAGCTTCAGATTGTTTAACAAGCGTCCTCAGAGTATCCTGAAAGAGAAAAGAGAACTTTTAATTCACATGCAGTGAAAAATCTCCTTTTTTTTTTTTTTAAACAAATACCTAGCCACAAGTGAAAATTGTGACACTAATTAAAGACATCACAACTGGAGCATTAAAAAAAAAAATCTGTAATTACTTAAAAGCAAATCAAAAAGAGCTACCTGAAACATATTGCAGTGGAATTTCCCAATCTCCAGAGCAATCCCCTACATGATCTCACCAAACACCTCCAGCAAAGAAGGGGAAGAGAATAAAGCTGCTGGCCCCTGGCCAGCAAGTTGTTTTAAGCACCTGCTCACCCCTGGGCGAAATAAAATGCAGCAGCAAAGTAAGGCAGTGCAGGAATTGGGTGGATATTAAAAACTACTCTTTGCAGCCTGAATTTTATTTTTATATTTATTTATACATTTGTACACAACAGGTATGCACATGGATAGCACCTTCAAGTATAAAAAAAGAAAAAGTATTTGGGAAAGTAACAACTTCTACTCACTTCTTTTAAACTTCAGCTTCTATCTTAATTTAATTTTAATTCTATTCCCCCCAACCAAAAAAAAAAAAAAAGAATCATTAATTGAAGCTTCATATTCTATAAGCTGCTAGGGTGTTTTGGGAAGATCATAATAAAAGCTTCTAACAGTTATGTTTCTCAAAAAATGCTACTTTTCCGAGCTTTAAACTTAAATAATTGATGAAGGGTACAATTTTTATGCATGCCATTCCTTGTATCAAAAGAGCAAAATTTTTAAAATCATGATCTGATAACATGCTCTATACAGCATCACATATGCAAGCTGTATATTTATTTTCACATCATAACTGTGTTTTGATAAAAAGCACTCTATTTAGCATGAGTGCAATGTTATCAGCAAGAAATTAAGTAATCATTGATCAAACAATGCCTTTTTAACTACACTTCTGTCTTAAGAAATGATGCATCTCCACAGAAAACTTAGTAAGAGCTTTTTCAGATGGAATTTCTTACAAAGAAACATGCTGAAAAATTGATAATTTTGGATCCTAGTGCCACCATCAGTATCAAGCAGGTGACTGTTCTGCTTATGTAGCAGCTCCATCTAATTCTAAGATACAAATCAGAATCATGTTGGTACCAAAATAATTGTTGTGCCTATGCCTAATACCACAGAAGAGAAATTAACTTAAAGCTCAAAAAAGTGTTTCTCGAACTGCTGCAGTTACAAGGAAATTATTATTAGTTATCATGAAAACATTAACTGCATTCTACAAAAAAGATTAATATTACTTTTAAAATCAACAGAACAAGATGTTATAAAATTTCTGTAACTGCAGATGGTTACACACACAGGGGCAGAGATAACCAACAATCAAGAGATCTGCTTAAGTGTTACCTCCCCTCTATAGACATTAACTAAAGTTAATCTATCATGACTTAAATCTCAGCATCTTCTCCACTCTCCTCCCTTTAGCCACTGCTCTCTCTCTACAGCAGAAAGGCAGAGGTGCATGTAGTGCTTTTCACCACATGTAGTTCCCTTAGCTATAAAATATGTTTCAATCACAAAATATTCTTTTTCAGGTGATGTTCTGACCATCCAATTTGTTAAAATAACTTATTTTTGGCACAATGAAAATTAATTAAATGGATCATGAGAATTAATCTAACTGCTTGCAAAGTCAACATATTTGTATATTGTATCTTTTGACCCTTAGAGCCAGTAGACTTACTTAAAGGGCATACAAATATATCTTTGTTTTTGTGCAAACTTTTCAGCGTCCAAATTAAACAAGAAGAAAAAAATGTGCAAGAAGTAATTGAGCTAGTGAGGTTAAAAAAACAAATATACTGGCTGAGGGATGACAGTAAGGTTTATCTGATTTATACCCACAGTTGTGTATCATTTTGAAATAGCAGGTAGTCATATACCTGTCAACACATTCCATATAGTCCAAAGTTGCACCGCATAGAAAAACCCCTAAAACAGGAATAGTTTCCAAAGGTGATGATGGTGGGAGGCAGCAGCCCCAAGATACACTTCCACGTAACTGGCGCATAGACTCTTAACACTGTTGTGACACAGGCGAAATCCCCACACGTTTCCACCCCCAGCCCTGTTTCCAGCACTCATGCCTGACAAACAGCAGTCTGCCCAGCCCAGGGGCAGCTTTGCAGAGCAGGGCTCGGCTCGGCTGCACACGCTGGGCAGCAGGGCTGAACCTGCACCTTTCTTCCATGGCACAGCAACACTGCTTTCCTGAGGCACAGTTACACACCCCACATTTGGGCAGTGGGAAAATGCTTGGAGCTCTGGGTAGCTCACAGACATCAACTGTTCCTCTGGGATGTTCTCCCACCCCTGTTTTTTCTCCCCACTATGTTCACAGCTAAATGCTTCTCGGCTGTGATTTTCCCACTCCCACTAAGATTGTCCTGCTGGGCAGAAAACAAGCCCCTTGCAAAATGCCTCTATCCAGCACTGCTAATTGACTGGTTTCCCAGCTCCAATGAGTCCAAGAGGCCCTGGGCTTATCCAAAACAAACCGCAGGTCATTTTTCAGCTGAAGAATAATTTACAAAACAAATCCTGGCTAACATTGATTTACCATTGTTGTATTTTTCAAACCTAAAAAAAAAAAAAAAAAAAAAAAAGACTTGAAATCCAACCCTTTTTAAAAATAGCTTCAAATGCTCAACCCTTTGATTTGTGATTAACTCAAAACAGATGCAATTTCTTTAAATTCTTTTCAATTCTCTTTATTTCCTTTCCAGTTCTAATCACTCTAAAGGTATTAATTCCAAAATGAGTAAAGATAATTAAAAAAAAAAAAAGGCATTTATCTGCTGGATTACATCTTTTCATAAAGGAGTTCTTAAAAGCAATGATTTTTTTAAAAGACTACAGTACTGATAAATGGGAGAATGAACAGCTGAAGAGAAGTTAGCTGTGTTACATAACAACTAGAGAAAGGAGAAGATACTCAATTATTTTTAAAAGCTGCAGGAAAGACTGGCTGGATCTTGGGTGCAGTGGTCAATAGCTCTAGTCTAATGGTCTGACTACAGCGCTCTCTGAGGGGAGCTGCTGTTTAATGAAGTTGATGGGATAAAAACCTACCTTCCACTACCCGAGGGAAGCGCTTGGTAGAGGGTTATAAATGTAATACACCAACAAGTCAAAATCTACTGCCAGCCAAAGTGCAAGAACAGGAGGTCTGTCCCACAGACAGCAGATGCCCCCAAAAGCCACGTTGTCACTTAACTCTTGCTCTGATGGGAAATTGGGGGGGAAGAAATCCACAAATACAAACACAGCCACAGCACCTGTGCCCTACTTGCACGCAAGGACTTCCACCTCGCACGTATCAGATCAATCTTTTTACTGCTCCCTCGTGAGCAAGACCCGTGTCGCTGAGATGCGGTAACGCGCATTTCACGTGCAGGGAAGGAGCGCCCAGGCCAGAAGTGCTCTGAAGGAAAAGTGCACTTTTCCTCTTGAGATGCCCTCTGCCTTTTGCCCGCCCTCCGCTCCGCAGTATTCTGCCATGGCAATCCTGCGACAGATTTATCAGCGTGTTTAAGCAAATCGTGATGTCATTCACCAAGCATGTACTTAACACTCACTTCGCCCCCGTCGGTCCAATCTTGAGATAAAACCAGGGAAGAAACAAGCCGTTGTTTAAAGAGCAGCATCTGATGGCTAGCCAACATCGCAAGAAAATCTCTGACAAACAGAGATTTTTCCTGCAGAAAAAAACAGACCTTCTGTGGCACAGCTGATACAACCACCTTTCTCCAGGATAAACGTCCTCCCGCTCTCCTGATATATTTGGGAACTCGGAGGGCCGGACACGCTGGGCCACATACTCAGCTGATGTTGATCAACAGAGCTCTGTGCCACATAGCATCTGGCCTCCATGCTGTGTTTTTGTTTCGTGCATCGAAAGACTTTTAAGTAAAGCAAAGCCTATTGTGATAGCTGTGATTTATGTCAGCGGGCTGCCTTCAGAGGAAGGCTGTTTTCATGGGTGGTACTTTCCAAGTTTTCAATCTGAAACCAATATATTCTAGTCTTAGAAAATAAATATTTTTTTTTACCCAGAAAGAATAAGCACATTTTAGGATATTCTATTTCTGTAGTTCATCTTAGCTTTAGGAATACTCACTGAAATTTACTACCAAGTTTGGCATCTGTTCATTATTTAATTTCCTAGCAGGTTGAAGTAGGCTGACATGAATAATGCAAACCTACATTGGTGAAAAATCTAGGGACGAATGCACTCTGAACTTAGCCCATCAAATGTTCAACCCAGCAGTAAGGTGCTGAAGAGCGCTTCTAGGTCCAGCACTGAGAAGCAAAGGGAAGATGCTGAGAAATGGAATGGAATTGTGAAGGGAGAACTGAGATTTGCCCATTTCTTCATTGAGCTTATAATGACAAACAAGTTCTTTTAAGAGGACTGAGGATCTTCAAGAGATTTTAAAAATCCTGAAGACAAGATGAGAGAGACAGTAAAAAGCTTACATGCAATAAACTGCAACTATACATCTTATCTAGGCTAAATGAGTGGCTTCTTCTTAAACTATTTTTTTTCCAAAAATATTATTTTACTTTAAGGGTGCTTTCATTTGTGAAAGGCAGGGGGAAAAGTGAGCTCTCCAAGATCTCAGAAAACAATATCCACTTGAATAATAATGTCATTTAAAGTCCTTTAAAGTTACAGGCATTTGCAAACAACAGGGCAATAAATCAAGGAGACTGAGGTGACCAAACTTGGGTGCAATGCTAGAATTTAATGCACTGGAGCACTTTATGCAAGAGCAAGGTCTGTCATAAAAATGGAGGCTGGGACATGTTGCAGGGAAGGTACTTAACAATAGGTAAGAATACCAGTCCAGACATTTGGAAAACATAACAAGACTTTCTGCACGAGCTGTACAAAGGTACTAACTGAAGTGTGGTTTATACATGCACAGATGAAAGGGAAAAATACAGCTAAAGAACTGAAAGGGGAAGAAACCTTTCAGTAGGAGGAAAGCTGTGGCTTGTTTGGCATTTAATGACAAAATTACAGTAGGCTGAATCGAGTAGGTACTGCAGGGACACTGTCAAAAGCATGGAAAAGATAATAAAAAAACACTTCTAATCAGTCTTGCAGAGCTGCAGATCATCATGTTGAACATGTCTTATTTTCATGCAAAGTTAAACCACCTACATTGATAGTGATACATAAATATGTTAGTTCCAGCAGTTTTTGATACTTATCCAGTTGCAAAAAAAAAAGACACTAGTATAATACTGCAAATTAGCTAATATGCAAACAGTAACTACTGCGTGCACAGACACGGACAGAAGGGTGAAAAAAAAGTCCTTAAACCCCAAGTGTGGCAGACTTTGATCAGTGCCTGAAGATGCCAGCATTTATCAGCTTTCAAAGTGCTGCCTGTTGGTTTGTCAAGCATCACCTGTGAAAGCGCCTTCTGAATCAATGAGGCACATTTAAACAGTCGATATGTGTGGCACCAGAAATTCAGGGTTTAAAGAGATATATATTAGTTAAATGGTTTAGAAAAAAAGAGTGACATGGAATAACCACTTAAACCCTGAGGCAGGAGGCGGGGAGAGGAGAGAGATAAGTAGTCACATACACTGTTAATGTTCATTGAACTAGGAAGGTCATACAGCATTGTGGTTTACATGTGTCCACTAAAATCGAAAAAAGGAAAACTGAATTATGCAAATGCACACTTCTTTACTTCTTTACCTCAGTGCTCTTTTTCTTTTTTTTTTTTTTTGGGACACTTAAATCAGATTAGACCATCACAGAAAGTCAGAAACCATTTTGTAAAACAGGGAAAATAAAAGAAGCATTTCATATTATATTTCTAGATATTTAAAGGCTATATGACAATTGCTCCATGTAAAAAGTTTGGAGCTCTTAACTAGTTGCTTTAGGATTTTAGCCTAGTAAGAACTGCTTATATTTTTTTGTTTATTTTGTTTTGCCTTTTAGGTATCTGAACGTCTCTTGGGAGAAATTTTACTCAAGCCATCAACCTAGGCAGAATCAGGAACATGCCTCCCATTTTCCTCTTTGAAGATTTCAAACATATCCACACAGAAAGGGCAAATGAATCAAAAGGCATTTTTTAGAACTAGTATTTTTCAAAGGTTGTATCACCTTCATTTGATCTATTTATAAATAGATCTCTGCCAAAAATCATAACAACCTTTCTGAGAAAACAGAATAACTTTTCGATGAAGAGATGCACTGGATCACAAAGTTTTAATCATTCAACAACAGATCAAGAAGAAATTAAACCAGCTTAAAATAGCCTGGGTTTTTAATGCAATGCAAGTATCTTATCTTTCAACACATTTCAGTTACTGCAATTGCCTCTGGCAACCCAGACGATAAAGAAAGAAGACTACAGACTATGTGCATAGCACAGAAATTACTACATATTAAGAAGTATTCCATATTTATCCAGCAACCATTGTTCTGTAGGAGCAGATAGCATGAATCATCCTATTTGTAATAATAATTGGTATTTCTTCAATTACTCTCTACTTTTTAAAGCAAATAAAACCTTCACTTGTCATCTCTGCCAGATCCCTGTAGGATTTCACTTAAATGCATTGACAGTACTTTTAGCAGCTCCTAATGCAACTTCTCCTCCCTAAAATCCATCTTCACTTTTACCTGGATTAATGTAGTAGAGTAATCCTCCTATGTTTAAGTTTTTACTTAGCGAAATAACATTGCCTTTTGTATTCTGTTAGCCCAGGTTCACCCCATGGAATACAGTTTGCCCCAACACGCAAGGTTGTGCTGGCAGGAGACAACTGCACCTTCCTCTATAGTATCTCCTTTTCTTTAAGTTTTAATTCTCCATAACTCCAGCAAATTAGTTGAAATGTTGAACATAATTGGTTTGGCCTTTTTTTTTTTTTTTTTTTTTTTTTTTTTTAAAGTTGTCTCAACCTACACCACCCAGACAGAAAATTGATCCTGACTGAATAACTGAATGAATTGCTCATTTGTGCTTTAAAACACAGTTTTGGTCATAATTTACTCTAACATTTTAGTAACACACACACACACCAGCTTTCCTGTGTCCTAGAAGGGCACACATGGACAAATTCTATCAGCTCATGACTGTTCTGATCAGAACTTAACAGCTCCTAAAAGGAGCAAGGTAATTTTTGTCTTCTAGAATGATTTATACAAGCACTTCCCAATGACCAAATCCAGCAGATACTGCAGGAAATTTGAAACAAATGTCCCCAGAGAGGAGGCGGGTGTGGTGATAGCGTCTTCCTGAGAGGATCCTGAAAAGAAAAATCCACAGAACCTCCCCCTAAAATCCCATCAGTGCTTTACCAGATTAGCTATTAAGAAACAAAAAAGCAAATGCAAAGAACATCACACTGCACTGGACACATCAACTGCCCAATTCATCAAGGCAATTTTTTTAAGTTAACTGCTCAGTAAATAAATGGTCTTTAGTCCTAACACGAACAGATTAGTAAGTAGCTCTTATTTGCAGCAGCATTTTTGAGAGCGTTACCTGCAAGAGTGACCTTGCAAGCAAGTCAAGGCCTAACAGTGCAAAAAGTTTAATTCCTTCTTGAGTTTCTTAAAGCAACAACACAAAAATTCCCTACCTCTCAAGGGCTTGGGAACCTGTTTAAATGTACACATCAGGTGGGATGCAGAGTCAACACACAAATTTAACTGCACAAAGCTACGTGTTCACTCGGCAGTTGACAGTCTAAGGCAAACTCTTCACAAGTGACGAAATCTTTTAAAATATTGAATTATTTGATATAAAATATATAGGCACAAAAAGAAAACAAACAAAAACAAAGCACAGAAAGTCACCAACACAAGGCTACAAGACACATCATGTCCATCCCTGCTAGGATGTTCTGAACGTTTTAGAGTAGTAGATAAACAGGACAAGCATGAGAAAGTGCTTAACATTAGCAATACCAGTCTTGCATACAACTAAATTTTGCTCTACTTCATTCTAATCCTGGCCTCCTTCCTAGCGGTGTTTCAGAAATAGCACTGTACAGTAGATTCTGTACTGCAGAAACGATTCTACTCAGTTGCAGTTTTCCAGAAAGATGATATAAAACATGATGCTTCCTAAGACATCAGGATGATTTCTTTCTTAAATCTCACATACTTGTAATACTGGTTGAAGTGGATATGATCAGAAAGAATAGTCTCGAGTGTCACATTTATTTTATTCAAGTTTACACTTGTAAAAAACAGGTATCACAGAAGTCTATTTTCTTACATTACATAAAGAAAATCTGCATTTTGCAGATACAAAACCAATAATATCTCATAAAGGAAGCAAAAAAACCTCTTTCATCAATGAGCAGTTATAAAACATTGGACAAAGATCTAAAAGCAATGAAGTTCTAAATGTTGTATCTTAAATTTCATTTGACTTTATGACTGCAGAGTCTTTTGTTGCTGTTGTTGTTTTAGCCCAAGAAAACAATAGAAGAAATATATACTTCATCGTGTCAATGATTTTTCCAGCTCTGATTTTGTAACTGTCATGGCAGAGGACAAGTTCCATATCTTTCTTTACCATAAGGTAAAGACCGTACAACAAACACAGCCATTCTTAAATCTCAAAAATTTGGCTATGAGAGCAGATAATAAAACTAACAAGGGAGAAAGAAGAGGAATGAGCAATTTGGAATAAGCACTTTCGTTGCCAAGCTTGTCATCTATGTTAATGATAGGTCATGCGCGGACCCCACATGATGCTCAACATGTAATAAAAATACAGAATCATTTAACCAGTGTATAGTTAATATATCTTACAATATTGACTAAAATATTATTAAGGAGGAAGTTAATAAGAAAAGCATGGAATACACACACATCGTTACGCAAAGTAAAGATTACAGTGGTCATCCCTTATTACCTTGGAATATCCTTTCTTACCACAATCTGAAATATGGAACAAATTAAGACTTCATAAGCTGTATTGCAAAAATGCATTTTTCCCATCTTACCAAGCAAGTATAAATGCAATTACTGAAACTGGATATTTAAGCACTTTGTCAGAATGAACTATGTCAGAGAAGGCGGGAATCATTAAACGGAGCAAGCTACAAGCAAGCTACAATCACGAGTTTCTTGCACAGTACACTAGAGTTAGTAGTAAGAGTTAAGGTTACAAAACAATTTCCATTATAACACTGCTTTCAGAGTTTGTAACTTTCTCAAATATTTATCTTTTTATTTGAAAGCTTCCATATTCACTCTGGAAAAACTCTCCATAAGCATCTGAATATGCTTTTTAAAAATACATATAAAAAATAATCACACTGTAAAACATGATCACTTAGGGACTACATGGCACAAAGTACATACACAGCTCTATACGATTCAGTCTAAAGCTTATGTCCCTGTTACACAACTAAAATGCTTTTGGGGCAGGGGGTAAAGAAGAATGAATAGGAGATGAATAGATTAGATTTATAAAGCTAGCAAACCAAATGCATTCCTTCATTTTCTTCTGTTTATAATACACCTATGAATTGGCCAGTTAGAAAAAAAAAATGTTCTGACGAAATTCAATCCAAAGCAATGAATTGCAAACCAGCAGCCTTCCATCTGGAGTTATTCACCAGCACATATGGTCATATTTTTAATGCAGAATTATTCTGTAACCTGACGCTTATTCTCCTTTCTTATGATCAGCTGCTCCGTAACAGATTCATTTTAGAATACAGCACTTGTAATCTGGTCTTGTAAACCAAACATTAAATCCTAAATTCACACAAGGTGCGTGCGCCTTAAGAGAATCAAGCAGGTTGGTGCCTCTTTCGATTCACCAACAGCAACAGCAAAGGCAAGCTAAATCATGCACACTTCAGAAGAGAAAACAGCACAATGTGATGGCTGTAATCAAGCGGGAGAACTGCATCGTGAGCCGGAGTCTGTGAGGTTCAGACACTAATAACATGTGCATTTGGTTTTGATTTTTGAGGTACAGGATGCAAAGCGTGTGTATTACACACACCCCTCAAGGTAGCCAAAAGAAAAATCCATTCCCAAAGACAGGAGCCTCCCTCTCCTTACACCTTTGCTGAAGGCAGCAGGACAGACATTAGGAAAGGAGGAAGCAGACAAAAAGGAATAGAGTCAGAAGGCTTTTAGGGGAATGAAATAGAGAAGTTTATCAGCATTCAACCTGCTCCTGGGCTGCTGGAGGACTTTGGAAAGTAGTTCTACCTCTCCGATCACCACCCAAAGAGCCTCCGTGCCGGAATGCCAGCCGCAGGGAGGTCCCAAAGGAAGGACAGACCCCCCAACCCTGGAGGAAGGCAGGTCGTAGAAAAGAGCACCCAACACACAGGCAGCCACCGCTTAATTCTTACGCGGGCTCCTTACCCAAGGTGAATGACCAAGGCAGGCAAGCCCCAATCACAACTTTCTGTGGAAGCGCAGCCATCATCTTGCTGACAGAAATGCAGCTAACCCAGCCCTACGGTCCTAAACACTTTGAAAAGGGAAAGACCCTCTGAGTTTCAAGGACTCACCTTCATTTTCCCACTGCTCTTCCCTCAAGGCCAGCCATCCGCTGGCCTTAATCAGGAGATGGCTACGAGAGCTGACATGTTAGAAAAGGCTCTTTGCTCCTCGAGTCTCTCCTTGCACGGCATCGAGCAGCCTCTTCCCTCCGGCAGCAGAGCTGCCGCTCACCAGTGCTCCCAACCACCCCAGAACACGTCTTCTTCACTACAAACTGCTAAAATGGGCCAACGCATCATACAGTTTGAGCAGCAACTTTCACAGAAAACCCCCAGACTGTACCCAACTCGTGTGGAGACCGAGACAGCATTTGCTTGCACACAGCGCTCTGGTTTAGCCTACCAGCCAATTAATAGCACTTTCATACAACAAGAACAATAACATATTTGACTATACATATTGCTTCAGAAGTAAAACTAAACTTTTTCTGGCAGCTGAACTTGAGGGACTAGAAAAATAGCTGAGCTATCCAATCCGCAGCTCCTCTCTCAGGGTTACTCAAAAGGGAGCACAAAGGTAAGGGCAAAAAGGGCTGTAAAACAAAGCGACAGGCAGTAACAAGATCAAAAATATATAGCAGCGTAACTGCACTACTTTGTAATTATGGCAGCTAGTCCACACAGGTCACTTCATAGATCAATGAAAAACCATCATCAGAAAGCACTTTTAAGCACAAGTGCACATTTAATTACAAAATTACAGATTTAAAAAAAAAAAAAAAATCTACTCATTACATAGATTCATACCAGGCCAAGAGAGGAACTTCTCACTGATAAAGCATGCAGGTCAAGCAGAACATGCCCAGCAAGAAATTATTAACTTTAACAATACAAAACATAAAAATCGGATATAAAAGACATGGAGAAGCTTCAGCGATCTTATGTTGCACTTCCTTCTAGGCTTCCTGTTGTAAACATGTAATAGCAGCAATAAAAGTCCTTAGGAAAAAAGTGAGTCACGTCAAACAAAATAATCGACACCATAATGATTAACAAAGAACTGGCACATATCTTTCAGTAAAAAAGCATTTTGCCAAGGTAAATGCTTTTAAAATGAGACTAAAATTGCAAAAACAACATAATTTTTTGCAAACTTTGCAAAATGAATGTGTGCAACATTTTCCACAGATAAAAAAAAATTAAGTATGAATCATCAGATAACCTATTAGCCATTCTGTAAATAATAAAACAAAATAAATTAAAAAGCCACTTTTTTAAGCTCTCTCTCTCCTACTGACTTTTTCCCCTCATTCCTCCCCCTCTAAAAGCCTCTTCCACTACTCAGGTAAAAAAATGCTTCTGTAGAATCCCGTGAACAGCTTAACCAAGAAGTGCTAGAGGACAGAAACCATGAGCTTGCCTCAGGTGATTTTTCATACCAATCAAAAATTAAATCTTACACACATTCATATCACAGTTTGAGAATACATGCTGATGTATAGATCAAGTACAGCCAAGTGGCAAAGCAATGAACAGTCCAAATTTGGAACAAGAGTTCGGTATTTCTCAGTTTCTACAGCAGCTTCTCCAGATGTACCAATTACAGTTCATTAAAAATAAATCAGAAGAGAATAAAGTCTGCAATAAAAATGTTAAAAGGTAGAAACAGCATCTCCACAGCCTACATTGGCTAAGTAATTTCCTCTTTTACTCAGGCTCTTCAAAGTAAAGAATAACCTCAGACAGAAATCAAGTTCTCAAGCATTTTACTGTATCCACTTTGAAAAATAACCTATGTATTCACATTAAAATACACACTCACTCCTCTAATGAAAAATCAGTCCAAGAAATCTGGAGGAAGAAAAAAAAAAAGTAGATAAGAAAGTAGATTATTACTACAGTCTAACAGCAACTGAATCTGTGCTAATCAACCCTTTTGGCCATTTGAGGACCCTAAAATCTGTGGACACAGATAACTCAGAATATAACTCAAACTCCAAAAAACAGTAAAACAGCAATGCCAACAAGTCATCCTTCTTAAACATGTCATATCATTTTTAGGGCAGAATGCCATCCCACACTTTTTAGCAAAGTTTAGCAAAATGTAAATGCAGAAACCCTACCACTCTCTTTTCTCACTGGTCTTACAAAAGGACTTCTCCTCATACACTAAAAAGTAACAAAATTAATATGGTAGGTTTTGTTACCTTTTTGTGTAGGAGTCAAAAAAAAAAAAAAAAAAAAAAAAGGTCTCAAAACAGTGCTTACCAAAACTATAGCATCACTGTCAAGTGCTTCGAAGCTCTCTTTCATGTTTCATCTTATACAAAGAAAAAGGAACTTCTTGAACTTTTTAGTTGCTATTGTCTCCATTTAATCAGGATTTTAACAGACATGTTTATAATTTAAAGAGAAAGCACTGCAGTCACACAAACCACTAATTTCCTGCTAGATATCTCTGATGGTGTTTGCACAATACATATTGGGGACAGGAGGCAATAGCAGTTCAATGTAGAACTTCAGAGCTAAACAAAGTTGTAATTTTTGTCTCGTTAGAGTTCTTGTTTAAAAAAGCTAAGTGATACTAAGCAGACTCAAGTTTTGCAATGCCTCTGAATCTCTCAGCTGAAAGATTTTCATTTACCACTCTTAGTGATGACGATAGTAAGATTCCTACTCCACAGCTTCCTTCCAGGACCTCTGTTTGAAAACATTGAAAACCACATTTTTCTATGTTTCCTCCCCAAATTCCATTAAGGCAAGCTGTAACAAAACAAAAAACAAACGAACAAACAAAAAAAAGAGCTAACAAATCTAAAGCAGACCTTTCTACTAGAGAAGCCCAAATGATCACATGCAGCAGCAATCTCCGAATTGCTCTGACAAGGCACTGTTTCACCATGTTCAAGCAATCAAAAGTCTCGGTATACAGGGTTTTGATTCCCAGTAGCTGCTGCTTTGAAGTTTCCTCACTGCTACCTTGACAGATTCAGCCTACAATTCAAAGATGTCCCAAAGTTTACCTGTTACCTAAAAAAACTAGAGCTACTGCAAGACATAGAACGATATCCTAGAAAACACTGGTTTTGGAGGTGACACCTACCCTCAAAAACTGAATCTGTAACAGAATTCTTTAGTATTCTGTCACTTTTAACTGAACTTGTCAAGATAATTCAATGGTCTCATTAACTGAAGATCCCTGTAACACACCCAGACACAACAGGAAACCTCTTAAGAAAAGGTATGGTCCACTTATGCCTGTGAATAAGTGGGAAGGAAGCAAGTGGAGTCCACCCTATTGCTGTTGTTTTGCACAATGCTAGGTGCAAAACCCATCAGAGACATTATTTTTTTGTTCCCAGAAGCACACAGACACACACACCAAAAAACAGGGTAGCAGGCATAAAAGAATAACAGTTTCATCATTCAATTTATGGATATTGGGTATTCTTAATTCACTTATGCTTCCTTACTGAGTTAACTGAAATGAAGCATTCTGAAACACTTTGTATTACCCTTATGTCACAATTCCGGTGAAAATATACAAAGGTGGGAAAATCATTATCAAGATGTTTAAGTGGACAACAAATATAGGAAGTTCTGTCATGTTAACAGCCATTTTCATGGCTTTGCCTCCTCATCTCATAGTAATGAAATCAAATATTTTGCCTTAAAAGTTATGAAGTTATCACAATAAAAGCCTTTCCATTTATTTTCACTAAGCCCCATTTGTAAGCTTGATTAATTTCACATCCTTTGGTAAGCCAGAATTGGGACTTAAAAGTATTTGTGATTTTAATGTATCCACTGGGTTTCAAACTCCCAATTTTCCCAAAGGATCAGGAAAGCCTGCCAATTTAGCTTGATGCATTAAAATTGTTTACACAAGTCCAAAATACATTTAAACATGAAACAGTTTGGTTTCTCTCTCCCCCCTCCTCCTCCAAGAAGCCTAAATAAACTGGCAGGACAACTGGGAACCTATTCCAGACCAGAACACCACCCTGAGCGCTCGAAGTTGACTGTCAGAGAAACACAAGAGCATCAGGCAAGGACACAGTCACTGTTTTCTTCAATACAACATCTGAAACCCAAGGTAGGTGCACCTCTTCCATAGCGCTTATGGAGGAGGTCTGTGTTGCACTCTCACTCTGTTCAATTGCAATTTTATTGTGTATAAAAATCACACACCTATAGAAGCAGCTCCAGCAACCTGAAGAAAAATATGTATTAAAGGGTAAGACTACTTCTAAAGTAAGGTGGATTTGCTCTCACAAAAGTAGCTTTCCTAAAAGCTGCAAGACCGTGCAACCTATATCATTATAGACAGTGTAGAGGCGCTGTAGACCAACAAATAAAGAAACAGGATTCCCAAACACTTACCTTAAGAAGAAAAAGATCTTTTTGAGGACAGATACTAAAAAGTCAAGAGTTGTCTCCAGATATCAGAGGAATTGAGAAATGAACAGTTAAAGAACACTGAGTCTCAGCTATATTTAGTAAATAATTGAGGCTGAAATGACTGAGGATGAATAGAAAAGGCAACCCACTGAGACACACCAAAAAAAAAGCAATGAAAAACCCTGTTGCACCTAGTTCCAGCAAGAAGAAGTCTTAGAGCAGAACACTTAAAAGAGGAGCCCTGCAGTATCCATTGATGGTACGAAGCACAAATACTACATGGAGCCAAAAGAAAAAATGTAAAAATAACTACGAGAAGGGACAGTAGAAAGGAAGAATGAAAACATTTCATGCATTCCAAGTTTTAGGGATAAATTTAGCACTCATTTCTCTGGTGTCTCTTGGCACATCCCACCCTGCTAGCAGCACCCACCTTTTACTGCCACTGACGCCCTGAATTCCCAACTCTGCGCGCGAGCTTGTCCAGGAATAGCACTTTCAGCCACAGCACACATGGCTGCGCTCCCAAAGAAATGCCTCAAAGCTCTTGCAAGAGCTTGGACATCCCCCCGTGCCGCTTCAAGGTCCCTGCCCCCCAGCACCTTGTGGAAGGAAACCAGAATTGTACCTTGATTTAGAGAAGGAGATGGAATCACAAAGATCAACAATTCCTCTTTAAACTATACAAATGAGCGCAGGCACTAACACAGAGATGAAAAATTAGGCAAACAGTGGCTCTGTGGAAGCTCGGAAGCAATTGGGAAAATGATTTCTTGATAAGACAGTAAAGGAACCCTATAAACAGCTTTCTATCAGGAGACTCTCATCTTTCCAAACAAAACTGTCCATACTAGAAGCTCTCAGCACGAATAAGAGTGCAAAGACTCGCATGATTGTCACATACACCATGCATTATAAAATTAACTACCCTCCAACACCTTCCTTATGGCATTACATGCAGGTAAATGGGAACAACCTTCTTAACCTTGAAATAACCTTCATTAAGAATAAGATTTATCAAGGACCTTGAGCAAAAAAGGGGAAAGTAAACCTCAGTAATTGCTATAAACCACTTTAAGATAGGAAACAACTACTCTGAATAGCAAAGAGTGGCATACAGAATCCTCCTTTACAGCAACAGTATAATTAGCAAAATTCTCTTTTTTTTCCAAGCAGAATAAAAAAAAAATGCTTCTGAGGATAAGAGCACTCTTCTTGATCAATATTTTTCCCTCTTACAAGTATTGTAATATAGACCACCAAAAAAAAAAAAATTCTTTGAGAGATTACGTTTCTCATACAAGAGAGAATATAACTATTTTTCTCACATCAAAAATATTCACTTAAAGAGCATGAAATGCATACTGTAAGGACAAAATTATCCTCAGCATCCTGGGCATTAAAAACATTTCTAAAGAAGACAGAAGCAGACTCTTTTAGACTCCTCTGCATGTGTTTCATCTTTTACTTCTTTTTTTTTTCCCCCCAAAGAAAAAGTACTATTCACAGCCAGGCTAAAAAAACTGCAAAAAAGGATCATTTTTTCAAACACACAGCCCTTTGCCTCTGAGCTGGCTGTAGCAGGAGGTTCCTCCTCACTGCCCATTAACTAAAGCCTATTTTAACAAAAGGTGAGCTACCACGGAGCTCCCCTTCCTTCCTCCTGTAATTTAATCAGCCCTGGGCACAAATCAAGTCAGGCAGGATAGACTTACGTCCTGCTGAAGCTTTTATTTTTAAGAAAACTAGCACACTGACACCAGCACAGAGCCATGCCACGAGCTGAGCCCTACAAAGGAAGTTGCACTTACTACTGCTATGGGTAGCTACGCTGCAGCAACATGGGTCCTTCTCAAGTCTAGAAGGGTAACCATAAAAAAATATAATAACATTTTGCCTTTGTATTCCATCTCAAAGGAGTGACACACACACCAGCTTGCTGCGGCTAGTCATTCCGCACACTCATTTTTCTCCATGCCGAGCCCAGCCAGCACGTTCTTCTTACATTCCCAAAACCAAGAGCTGAGGTGACCACAAGCCAGCACCAAAAATCCTGTTGGCTCAAGTCCTCGTGTCCCCCTCAACTGTGTCCCCTCTATCTCCAGGACAGAAAAGGCTTGAAAGATTTTAGTGAAGCCACAGGTCCAAGAGACATTTTAGGTCCTGGGGAACAGCACACCACCCCAGCCCTGAACCAAAGAACTGCTTTGGGAGCTACCTGATGCAGACATCCCATATGGAAGACGAACATTTTCCAATAATTTTTATGCAATACTCAGCAAAAGCAATAGGCAGGAGGAAGGGAGAAGATTTAGAGACTGACATGCCACATGCAGTCCAGGAGATTTCTGTCCTACCACCCCCCTTTTCTCCTGCTTAGTAACAGTACCTATGCTGTGACAGAACATTATGTAGATCCCACATAATAAGGAAAATGCTTTAATTTAATTTATCCAGTTCCCTCAACAACAGCAGAAGAAACTCCACTTAATCATGACAGCTCTGCTGTCTGAAAAAAAATCCACGAGGTCAACTTGCCTTTTTTTTTTCTTCTTCTTCTTTTTTTCCCCTTTAAGACAGGAGTGATTTAATTTCTCTGAAAAAAATATTTTCAGTCATAGAAAACAATTCAGCAAAAAGTATGTCTAAGCTTCAGGGCATCCTGCACAGCTGCATCAGAGAAGAAAAGAGCAGAAGCTGAAAGTTCATTTATTTTTCGTATGTTACCATTCTGTCAAAGTGCTCACTGTTGAAGATGTCTATGAAAGGGCTTTATACCATGTTGTTATCACACGCTGGTGACAGACTTGGAAACAGCTGCACTCCTTAAACTTACGTGACGGATGCTTCCACATCTTTCCTTGCAATTAGTTACTGTTACAGCATGAGATCAGCAGAGGCTTTCTCAAAAGGGGAAACAAAGGGATAAAAGTCACAGAAAACTGCCCTCAGGAGAACCGCTGTCGCCAGCAGCAGATGAGGGTTTGCTCTTACAAAGCCCCGGCCGAGGGGGATAGGAAGGGAGATCTTGCACCCCAGCAGAGCAACAGCACGAAACGCAAGGAACGTCTCAGCGGTACCACCAAGAAGTGTCCGCTGGTGTAAGGAGAGCCCTGTAAATGCTACGGATCCGGTAACTAAACCACCCACTAGGAAGAATTTTCTAAATTATGTATAAAAGAGTTTCTTTCATCTGTTTGCTTTCATAAAAGTTTCAATGTGAAAGCCAAAGGCAAGCAGCTGTGCAAAGTGTTTTCAACTTCAAGAGGCAAGTTGGAAGGTATTTCTGCCCATGCTGGAGGGCAAAATGTGTAATAACATTTTGCCTTGCAGATAATGACAAGGGGCATTAAAAGGACAACTTGCTCTCTGCTCAGCTCGCTTGATTGGCAGAGCATGCACATGCCACAGTACCATTTTGCCAATGATAATTTTAATTATTTTTTACATTTTGTTCTAAATTACATTAATTTATGGCCTTCCTAAAAGGCGTTTAGCAAACAGCTAATTAAATTCCAGCCATTACATTTCAATTAGAGCTGTTTTAAAACAAACAAACAAAAAAAAAAAAATCTCCAAACAACTGCACATCCCTACGCATGTGTTAAATGCTTGTTAGCAGAGAACGGCCTGCAAGAGATCACAAGCCCAGAAGAAAACTAAGCCACATGATGCAAATCCAAAAAAATGGGAAGTCAAGTAAAGCTGCATGGTTCAAAGAAAAAAATTCTGGGAATGCCTCCTCTCCTCAGCCTAAGTCCAGAGAACCACCAAACATTGCTGCTCGCTATGAAAGCGGAGTCAAAGGCCAAAAAGCAATAACATGATATACAGTTTAAATGCTGAGCTTAGCTTAATCCTCATTAAATTATAATAAAGTGACGGTGCCTTCCTCAGCAAGTGTGACATAAATTAAAGGGCCACAGATGCAGCCATCCTTATTAAGGCAAGGAGATATTCGGGAGAGTCGGCTACTGCCCAGGCTCAAGAGCAAAAGCTTGGAGCATCCAAACGTGCTGTACTATTGCACAACCATGCGAACAATGCAGACATGGGAAAAGACACTTTTTTTAATCAAAAAAAAAAATGTTTTATGTTATAAGCAAAACAGTTGTTTCTAAAGGCTGACGCCAGTGCAGCCAGCGCTTTGCACGTGAACATCCCTGGTGCTCTTTGATATGTTGATCAACGCCACTGCTGGGTAAAGGGTTTCATAAATATTAACTGCATTGCATTTGCATACGGCGCCCACTGGCACAATTTTCCCTGCTAAGAAGCAGGAAGGGAACCCCTACAATTCCTCCGTGCATCGCTTTTTGATCGAGAGAGATAAAATGACCACAAAAGTTACTTGAGCAGGGGTAGCGTATCACGCCACGGGGCCAAATCAAAAAAAAAAAAAAAAAGTGTGCTGTTAATTAGGGTGCCCCAGTTTGGTTTGGACAGGTGCCCAAAATGCTCCAGCAGAGATCTGAAAAACCTTGAAGGTTAAGATCATACTTGAAAGTATCTAAAGGAGTAACTTTCTCCGGAAAATTGAGAACAATTCACTACTATTGCAGTTTTCACAGAAGAGCTAGGATAAATTAGTCTGATTTGCAGGAGGGGCAGATTTATTGCTCCACAAAAGGCAGACTCGCTGCTTCTCGGAGGGCCAGGGCGAGGTGCAGTCACTAACGCGGGCAGCGCAGGGCGAGCGGTCACTGCACGCAGACCGGCCTCGGCACGGACGTGACACTACCGCATGCTTATCCTCTGCGCAGAACAAGAAAAGTCTACACGCGCCTGAGAGCCCCTTGCACTCGGGAGGACTTTCAGGTCCCGCTTTTAACTAAATGCGATTTGCCCTGGGAGACATTCAGGGATATTTATTAGGGAAATCAATGACACTTGGCAACAGTAACAGCAGGAGGAAAGTAAAGAAAGAAAGAAGGAACCGAGCTTACCATTTTGTCCAGGAGTATTTAGATTTCGGGTAAGTTTCTGGTAAATTTCTAGTAAGTTCTCCAAGAAAAACCGCCCCCCCACAACGCGCGGGGCGCCCCGCGCAGCGCCGCGGGCTCCCGGGCCCGGCCGGGTCCCCCCCGGGGCCAGAGCCCAGGAAGGCGACAGCCGCAGCAGTAATAACAGTAAGAGTGGTCCTTCAGGAAACGCGGAGCGGAGAGCTGCCTCCCGGGACGCCGCGGGCGGGCGGGAACAAAGGCACAAGTGCAGCGGGGCTCCCCGCAACAGATGGTTCGCAGCGGATCCCGCCCGGCTGTCCCCTCCGGGCGGCATCTGCGCGACCCGCGCCACA
>JAWLRI010000024.1:1238098-1271082 GCA_034781795.1 Crypturellus tataupa | reverse complement strand
GGGAGCGCGTCGCTGTGACCGTGCCACCGCGGGGGATGCGCTGGGTGCGCGGGGCCAGCGCGGAGGGATGCGGGCAGGGCACGGTCCCCGTCCGCGGCCCTCGGCCCGGCCCCGCTCCCGCAATGTGCAACACGGAATAAGCCCGATAGCTTCCTCCTCGTTCGGCGCAGTGGATGATGCCGCGAAAACGGATCTAAATAATCCCTTTTCGTCAAAAGCTAATCCCCAGCAGATTTCCACACAAATTGTACCGGGCGGCTGCCACATGGCTGAATTTGGGTGCTGTTGCCTGCAATCTGCATGCACAAACTGTCTGTCTTGTCTCCATCCATCCTGTGGGCTTCTCGGAAGAGATGCCTTTCGGGCATCCTTTATCCCATCAACACAGCTGTAAGTGGCACCTCGGGTTCTCAATTCTTCCTCTTTCGGGTCTTAATTCCAGGCAGATCATAGGACTGATCAGAGGGCCAGTGGCTGTGGAATGACAGGCAGTTCTGAGGTGTTACAAAAAAAAAAAGAAAGAAAACCTGATACTACCTTCACTCTAAGCCCTGAATGTTGCCTGGATTTAGGCAGGGTTTTGTTTGAGGTGTTAACTTATTTATTGGTGTGTTTGCAGTGTAGACAACAGGTGTAATTGTGTAGACAACAGCCAAGCAGAGTTTTAAGCAAAATGTAAAATGTTGGCAGTAAATGCATATGTGGGTATATCAATATTGCCTTTAACAATCGCATTTGGCTGTAGAGCAAAATAATTATAAAACAAAAAAAAAAAAAAAAAAAAAAAAAAAGGAAAATCTTTGGTTTTTTGTAGGTTTCAGACAGGCACTTAATTTACAGCCTGTAGGCTGGAAAGCAGCACTACAGTTCCAGGTGCGAACCCTAAGGACAATGCGATTTCCTACCTTATATATATATATATGCATATATATATATAGACATATATATAGTACTCAGTGTCAAGCTTGGAGGGGAGAGCTGTATTCAAAAGCGAAAACCAAGGTGTTGTTGCAGAGGTTGCAGTGTTGGGGTAAATCAGACTTCTCACATCAGCTGGGTATCAGCTGGGCATCCAGGGCGTTGTTACATTTGCCAGCTGCAAATTGGAAACAACAAGTGCCATAGAAGAATTTCACATCGGTTTGATGCAGAAAAGTATCGAAAAGGCCTGCACTGGTGCAGGACGAAGCAGCATGAGTCGCTTTTCTAGCTCCTGTATGTCAGCTTGGTGTGAGTGGCATCACGCACGACGCTGTGTTACACCAGCCTGTGGTGCCCCGTCATACAAGAAGAAAGTTATGGAAAATATGAACCACTAAAAGAGGTTGCCGTGAAATGCACAGTGGAGGCTAGGTACATTCCTGAGATTTTTACTCTGCTCTTGAAGGAAATAGCCTATTTTCCCCCATTGTTTCACATCCCTGGCACATTTGCTTGAGACTGCAGGTCTATGAACAATACTTTTGGTTAAGAATACCTTTGTTTTAAATTGACATAGTTTGGCACTGCTCGGCCTGGGAATTGTTTATAACTTTTTGGTGGGTTGAATATAAATTACATTTAAGCGTTTTTCCACTGGGGAAACATTGAACACGATTAACCGCTGAAAGCAAAATTGCTGGGATTCTTGTACGTGGAGTCGGGAGTCCAAACCTTTGAGCCGCTTCGTTTTACCCATCAGAAAGAAGAGGCCTCTTCCCACCGCGCTCGTATCCTATTACGCGCGATGGGGCTCAGTTTCCTGCACTCGAGTGGAAACATCTGAGGGAAAAACCTCTTTACCTTGCAGCTTTATGGTGAGGGCCCAGATGTGCGGCGGTCACCGGCTGCTGTAATTTGCCCCAGCTGAGCCTCCTGCCCCCGCAGGGCTGGAGGTCGCTCCGCGGGCTGTGTTGCTCATCTGAGGTGCGACTCCTTCACAGGTACCTAGGGCTCCTTATGGTTCCTGGTTCTGACAAGGGGCAAGTTCATCGGTTTACCATGAGGCATGGGATGTTGCTAATTCTCCTAAGCGAAGCTCAAGTTATAAGAACTTCCCTGGGGTCACTGATGTAAGGGAAAAATAATTTGATGCCTAACCTAGAGGTGGATTAAATTACTGCTTCCTGACTTACAGAGGGTCTGCCCCCCCTTACCTCCAGCACAGAGCTCTCCTTTCTGGGCTGGGATTTTCCTTCCCCACAGAAAAAGCCTAAATTTCATCCCCAATAAATTATCTGGGTGCCCGAGTCAGCACAGCTGGTGCTGGATGGGATGGAGATGGTAGGAGTCCTGCTGCGGGCGCTGGCTGGGCCACCACGGACTGGATGGAGGTTTGACTAAAGCTTAAAAGATATCAGTGTCAGACAACAGCCGTGTTGGGCTTGGCAGCTTTGCACTAAACCTGTGTTCACCTAAAATCTGCCATAGGGTTTTGGAAGCGGGGATGATTTTGTTAACCAAATTGTTTGTCCTCACAGATTTCAGTAGACTCCTAGCTGCTGCTGTGAAGTAAAGGCTAGGAGCTAGTGGCCTTCATGCTATCACCTACCTGCTTGACTTCAGTGCTTATGGAGCTTCCTTGCAGCACAGAAATAGGAAACAGGACAAGCCAGCATCATGCTGGTTCTTAGGAGCTCGTCAGAGGAGATAGTAGGACTTTTGTACTGAAAATTTCCAAGCATTTTCTGTCAATTTTGCTCAATATCCTCCTCTGATTGAAAGTTGCTGTGAGTGAATTGGCAGATTAATGTACAAATTAAGTGCTATTTCACAACAAACAGGAGAGGAAAGGGAAAAATCCCCCCAGTTCTAGAAATCTTCAGTTTCTGCAAAGTATTCCCAGAGGTCTGTGTAGCCAAGATGTGTGGCCCACAGTGTTCTGGTCTTCCTCTGCTGTCACATAAAGTAGCAGCAGAAATTGTCTTTTCAGGCAAGAAGATCAGTGTTTTCATGGAGGTTTCAAGTGGGACATTTTTTTCTGTATTAGGATGGGTCATAGCCTTATTCCTATGACGCTGCTGCTTCATTTTTGAGTAGCACAAAGAAAATGTCGTAAAGAGATAGGTTTGACTTTGAAATCTCCATGTAGCTAATCTTTGATTTGCTTCTGCACATGTTCAGTTATTTAGTTCATAGCAAATTCAATCGCAGTCTGCAAAGGCAATTCCCAATTGCTCAGAAAGATCTTTTTATGTAATACAATAAATGCAGCTACCAAAGGTCAGAAAACGTCTAGCTTGTAAAGGTTCTAACAATTTGTAAAGGCCTCAGTTATGGACACTCTGTAACAGAGACATTTTTCTTTTGAAGAAGTACTCAGCACCAGCTTCCTGAAAAATCAAGCTTGCCTTTGCTGCTTTTTATTAATTATCCCCAAATTGCGACTCCAAGTTATTAATGAAACTTTGGCAAGAACCTGTGTAATTTCCTGAGGTCTTTATTAAACATGCGTTTTGCTTCAAATGCAGAACCTACGAAAGAACCTGTTAGCTTAAGCTAAATTCCACCCCATTACATTAACATATTTATAAAATACAGCCTCCTAGAAATGACTGGATAAGAAAAAAAAAAAAAGAAAACTGAGCTTGATGAGGAGCAAGCAGACACAACGCAATTATGAGCATTTGAAAACTGGCAGAGCTGTAGCAGAGCTGATTGGAACTTTGTGTATGAGATTCTTTTTTCTAACAAGAGGAGGATTTATACAGCATTTTAACTGCAGAAGTGGATAAAAAAAAATCATTCTGATCCTTTATTTCTCTTTGGATTATTTTAAATAGAGAAAAATTGAAGAAAATAAAATCTTACCATGCTTCAACTGTCCCTAATGAATAAATGGTCTGGTTTGTTCTACCAAAGTGCACACTCAGTTGTTTTCTCAAATTAGTGAGCTCCTAATGAAATTTATACCTTGGTCCAAGCCCTGTAAAAGTCTAATGTCTTGCATAAGTGCTAGGTTAAGAATTCAGCTGAAGCACAAATTGGTGTGCTGGCTTTTTATCAGCCATTTGCATTAGGAGGAATTTTGTTCCCAGCCTCAGGAAAGAATGTGCTTCAGCTTATGCTCTTACACTTGGGAGCACTGTGATGAGCTTCTTTCTGTCTTCTCCACCTAGGAAAAATAGCAAATGCTAAAGCTAATGGGTTAGACGTGTTAACCAAGGATGCTAACTAGTAAGTGTTAAAATTATTAGAAAATAAATAGATTTTTAGACTGAAGAGGTTATGGGAACCCCCTGGGGGACAAAATACATTAGCATTATGAGTCGTGCTTTTTGCCCTTTTTTTTTCTGACTATGGAAACATGTCCTGCAGCTTGTGTTTTATACGGGTCGTTATGTACGATGGCCTCCACAGTCCTTTGAGTGCATGTGTATGTATAAATAAATAGACTTATAGAGATCCTTCTTCATCAGTGCTGTTCACCCCTCCGCGTAATTCTGTTTAAGCTATTACTGCACTTGAGCCATTTGTCAGGGCAAGGAAGTGCCTGCCGAGCAGTGATACATTGCTATACAGCTCCTTACTGTGATGCATCCATTTTAAAACAGGCGGGCAGCCTGCTGCTGACCCCATAGTAAAAGTGAGCAGGCATGTTCTTGGAGGTTTTATTTTTATTTGTCATTATTCCCAGTTTAAGACATCTTTTATTGTCTTTCAGTTATTCGTGCTCTGCAATAAACTGCACCTGTGTTTGTTTTTTTCCCCTCTGGGAGTTTGTGATTCTTTCCCATTTGCATTTCTACATCTTTTAAGCTGTGACAACCATCTTACTCTTTGGTTACTAACTAGCAAGGCAAATGTGTGGTGGTTTCTTTTAAAACAGATGATTCCTTTAAAAAGAAATTTAAAAGAAATGTTAAATTCTTTTAAAATTAGCACTGCCGTTCAGTGAGTAGTACAAAAATCACCCTGCCTTTCCTAGACAGAAAACCCCACCAAAGATACTAATGCAAGAGTGTGGGCTGGAGAATGAAACAAAAGCAGACCAGCATGCGTATGCTAATGGAAATGAAGTGGGAAGAAACTGTATTCCCATTTTGAGGCCATCTATCAAGAAATGTGAAATGTGAGGTTTAAAAGCAGATTCAGATATGGAAGGAAAGACTAACTAGGATCCAACTGTCTGCCAAACTGACCTCAAATGCTAGATTTCCATGCCTATGGTTTTGTGCTGCTTTTTAGATTTTGAATTTTCCTAAAAATTATTTTTTGCCAAGCATTTGAGCTATGACAGCAAGACGTAACCGCAGAAAAGACTTTCGCTACATCAAATATATGTTTTCCCCTCAAGAAAAACCAAGGATTTTGTTCAGGAAAGACCTTCCTGATGCAGACTTTACATCAAGCTGGTAGATACAGCAGTTGTGTCCACTAGTCCTTCCATATCTGAGAAGAATCAATGCATCATCAGGTCGTCTTTTTTTTTTTTTTTTTTAAATTCCACCTTATTTCAAGAGAACTGGACACACTTAGCTAAGGAGCACATAAGGATTTAGGACAGAGTCATTGCATATCAGTGAAAAGTTCTTGGGAGACCTGACCGACACCATCACTGCAACATTTCAATTTGGTTTAAAATGCCTGTCTTAGTAGGCACAAATGTGTCCTGATAAGGTAACAATATTGTTGATGTGGACGAATTACTGGAGATATTGATATACTAATTCAATCATATGAATTTTGCAATAATGTTCAAGTCTACTTTCCTTATATCAGCAATGTAGGTGGGAGCATCTGGGCACTGGTACCTTCCACGCCTGCAGGAACTGGCACTTGCATTACTACTCCACGAGAAAATGTAGTTGTCAGGAGAAGGCGTCTGCCAGGCTGTTGAACAGACTTGCGCCTTTACTGCATTTCTAAGATGGGTCATGCAGAAACAGTTTAACATCATTTGTAAAATATAGAGAGAACTATCACCAGCAATCAGGAAGATAAAAAGTCTAGTCTTATTTTCCTAGTGCTCATTTAAACATGTGTCTTAGCTTAATATTACCTGATTTAATATAGACTTCAAAGTCGTTTAGACAAAGTGCGAAGACTCAAATATGATGATTCCACCATGATCCCTGCATGCATGTCTGTCTCCAGCAGATTTAGCTTCTCCCCTCCTGCAGATAGTCCTGATTTTCCCTAGTCAAGTACATATATATGAACTAGTTCATAAAAAGGCAGCCTTAAGCGTACAGTGTGCAGCAAAGGTCAATGAACTCACTATAAAATAGATTTACCTGTGCCTGAAGAATTAGTTAATAAAGAACATTTGTTTTAATTTCCATTACCTACCCTACATTTACAAATTATAGTTCCTGATTAATGACATCAGGAGTTGAACTTTGGCTTTTAAAGCACCAGACACATGCTGTTCTGTAGACACATTTACATTCCATTTATGCAAGGCGTCCAATTAAAATTTACTCATAGCAAGTATATAATACACCAGAATGAATACATTATTTCCCCTATTAATCTGCTTTCTTTGCTTTTCAGCAGAAGTGACCAACCTTTCGCTTTACCCCAAATGGGAATTCATGTCAAAAAGCACCGAAATGGCAGCAAAAATAAAGGAATATTTTCCAGACTGAATAAAGAACTAGGACTGAATAAAGATCTAGGAAAATAAAAGTTTTGCCTTTAATTTTGCTTATATAATTGCATTTCAAAATTGGAAAAAAAAAGAACTGATCATACATAGCATTGATTCTGTCTCCCCTTGATAGAAAAATATCCCAAGACTGAGCTGTCTCTATCACAAAATATTTTTTGTTTGCTTTGTGTTTATTTATTTATTTTTATGAGGCACTTTCCAAACACAGACACACACAAAATAATTCAAAAAAGCTATCTGACTCTATGTTAGGACATATAGTGTATTCTTATTTAACAAGGAAACTCTTGCAGCTCCTCAGCACAAATAGTGCATGCCTAGGGCATTTCTGTGCCTGCAGGATTAATGGAGCAACTTCTGTAGAACATTTCATTCATGTAGGTAAGTGCCAGCCCTTTCTGTCACGTGTTGGCTCTCTGGCAGGTCATTTCAAGCAGCTCCGACCAGTGTGGCTCAGTTAGTATTAAGTAACACCAGCTACTGCTAACCACTCTGCAAGGAAGGTAGCTATGCTTGATATTTTCTGGAGCCACTGAATGCATGAAGTCAGTGTGAGTGTATATCTTCACACATGGTCTGTGAAATTTTGCTAAATTTGGGGTAAGCTAATGCAGTTCGTAGAAAAATCATGGCATATACTTGAAATTTTCCATGCTTCCACGTGAAAACAGCAGATGGCAGCAAGAGAGACAATGTACAACCAAATCCCCACTTTTTTTTTTTTTTTTTTTTTTTTTGGTTTCTCTATTTTGATGGATTTTGTTGGCTATCAGGTTTTGTGGTTGGTCATGAAAATAGGAAAGACATGAAATTGCATTTTCTTTTAAGAATGTGTTCTCGGTATCTGTGTACTTCAGCCTGGAAAGGTACTCTATGGGCCAGGTCTCTCTGGGCCGGCCCAGCAGTATCTTTTGTCCTCTTTGATTTAGGATTTCTGATGTTTGAGAAATCAGACTAGAGAAGAAGGAAGGTGCAACTCAGTCTTTTTATTTGGTTTTACAAATAATGTTGGTGAACATTTCTGCTTCCAAAACATGCTTTTCAGTCAAAATCTTTCAGCAGAAATGACCACAGCTCTGGACACAAAGAATGCACTTGTGGCTCAGGAAAGATGGGACAAAGAATTAAAGACAATTTCAGGCTGAGCATCATGAGGTAAAGATACAGAGTCATGGAGCTTTTCGGAACAGGAAGAAAATAGTATTTTTTCAGAAATGAATATTGCTGAAGCTGGTCAGATTGGCATCCTAGGCCAAATTTTCATTTTTATCTTCCAGGTTCTCATGATTTCATTGTTTAAACAGTAGCTGAGAGAGGTATTTCCTGGTATTTCCACAACTGCAAGCTTCAAGCAGGGCTTCAAAACTGAGCAGAAGAGGTATTTTGGGTCAAGATAGTGTCACATTTAGAAAAAAAAAAGTCATGAGTTGACCAATCCTGTGATACGGTGAACACTGCCATTCGTACCTTGTTTGAGCAAGTTCCCAGATCGCTCTGCTTTGGCGGCCGTAC
Source organism: Crypturellus tataupa (assembly GCA_034781795.1). Taxonomy (NCBI): domain Eukaryota; kingdom Metazoa; phylum Chordata; class Aves; order Tinamiformes; family Tinamidae; genus Crypturellus; species Crypturellus tataupa. The sequence goes on along the minus strand of JAWLRI010000024.1, from coordinate 1,262,978 downwards.
TTATGTGAAGGGTTTTTTCACTCTTCCTGTATGTTATACACTGCCTGGGAAGATGCCAAGTTGTCTGTAGCTTCCTTTACTACGTTTCTGATCGGGCAGCGCAGTGCTCTTCAGAGCCATTTATAAAATCCTTTTTTTCTCTTTTTTTTCTGCTAATTCTTTAAGCGTGTACTTTTTTACTACAGAATATAGAGAATTTTTTGGCCCAAACTACCCTGCTGGGTTGATTGCCTGTTCCAGTTTCAGTTCACAACTGATGGTGATGTTTTTGAAGGTTGTTTCATATTTAAACTCAAAGATGTTGTGTGCTCTCCTGGTGACTTCAAAGCTACAGAGCCCTTCCTGTGGTTGGAGACCTTCAAAAGCTTTTTTTGCGCTTTCTGTATCTCTGCATGCTTTGACTGAAGCATGCATGATAACGAATGATAGTCCTTTTTGGAGTAAACGATGCATCAGACAAACTATATTGGCTATACGTGCTATATTTCTCTGCCAAATCAAAGAATTTAGAGATATCTCCAGCTTTGCTTCATATGGAAAACAATTATGAGCTGTTTTATGCTTTGCTTTTCCAACTATTATAATTTATGGAGAACAAAATCTGATATAAATGTTCTTTCTGCAGTCAAGCAGTGGAAAGGGGGAGTTGATCTATTTCCCTTATTTTCCCCAGTTCAATCTGATTGCTACTCTACTTTGTGCTCAAGGCACTCAAGGTAGGGTTCCGTGTCCAAGGAAATCTGTGGAGAACGCATTTCAACCATGTCCCTCCCTGACTGTGTCCCTTGCAGCAGGCTACAGGGCTGTAACAGAAGGGTCGTCTCTACTGACCACGTACCTGGTGGCACGATAAAACCATTCCCGCTCATTCTGCGATGCCACATCACAAGTCCAGAAGGGATCAAAGGGTAGAATCTGCCTGAATTTTTTACCATTGTGGAGAAAGGGGAGAAGGTGCAGGATGAACAACCAGTGAATCTTAGCCCTTTTCGCCTTGTTTTCTGTGCCTGGCCATCTAGACTCCCAAGTAACGTCGAAACACAGCCCTACTGCAGCAAGACTGCCCATTCCTGCTCTCTTGGCCCTCACATAAATAAATGTAGGCTAGTGGGAATACTGGCTCAAGAATATCTATCTCAGATGGAGGAAAGCTCCATGATTCATAGAGACACTGATTAAAATTAGACATTTATCACCAGAACAATTTCCTTCTAAAGTAATTCCTAATTTCCTAATTTCCTTCTAAAGTAATACACATTTATTTATTTATTAGTACAAACTGTTAGCTGTAAATGCTCGTGAAACTATAGCTGGAATGTGAGATTGTGACATGAACACAGTTTGAATGCAACGTAAACATCCAGTATGAAAAACAATGCTTTTAGTGTATATAAAATTGGCTGGGCTTTTTCTTTCTCAGCACTTCTTCTCTGCTCAGTTCCTGTATCTTCTACACCATTTATTTAAACAAATTTGGTCCAGATCTCATCTGAGAAAAGCAAGGAGGGCCATATATATATCTATGGCAGGAGAAAAAAAAATATGTGTTTTCTTTGTAGTATTCCTGTTACTGATAAATGGTTGCAAGTACTGTTTACCTTCTGAGTTCACTTCTGCAGAAGAATTTGAATCACCACTGGAATGCATGTGGTGCGCAGAGAAACTCTATCAGCAGTGAAGCCCCTAATCAAAACAAGTGACTGGTAGTTTTAAGACTCCATTCTGGCTTGGGGGAATTTTGCGGTGACATTTGTTTGGTTTCTTGCCATTATTCTAGAAAATACAAGGATCAAAGAAGAAAAATCATATTGATTGGCTCAGGTCTGGTTTAAAAGTAGATTTGTGTCTTCTAATGGAACTTAACATTTTACAGATGGTTTGCTTCATGTTAAAGCTAGGGATGCATGTAGATTGAATTATCAGCAGATTAGAAACAGCTGCGTTTAGCTTGGGTTTTTTTTTCAATCCCATCAGCAGAATGCACAGAACGGACTCTTGTGATACGAATTCAATCAAACGCCTGAAATAAATAAATAAAATAGAGATCAGTTGAAGGAGTGACCCTATTTAATGCTGGTTATCTTTTCTTCAAAGAAACCACACTGTACATGAGACTGCTCATGAGTTCAAGATGAAAATCCCACAGAACAGGGGCTTGTCTTTGACCATGAATTAAGGTTAAATGCATCAGACTCAGAGAATTTATATATATATAGAACTAGAATCCATCCCAAGATCGGGAAGGGATGCACAAGACAATGGGAGTGACTTTCTAGTTTCTGCTTTACACTTCGTGCATTTTAATGAAAGGGATTTGGAAAGGAAGACACTACGATTCCAATTTTGTAATGTTTAACACTGAATCTACCAAGGAACAGAGGACAGATTTGCCAGCAGATGTATCCTTAATCATTTGCTCCTTTAAGTTCTGAGTATCAGAATTGTTTCATGTTGTCTCTGGACACAAAACTCTGTGAAACAGAGTATGAAAACAGATCATAAAGATTTTCTTTGGCAGATTACATTTACCAATTTATTAAATATATCCAAAGCTCTTTGAAGTTGGTAACAAAAGAACACTTAAATTATTTTTGCAAATATATTTTTCATATTACTAATGATTCAGATACTAACGTCCATACCTGTAGCAATTTTAACACCTTTGACTAGATAAAAAGAATTATTTTACATAATTTTAATACATATTAATTTATTATTGTTTCTTAGGTTCCTTACCCATGAAGTATTATGAAAAAAAAAAAAAAAAAAAAAGAGAGAGGAGGGGGGAAATTCTAGCTAGCTGCCCTTGAAGTCTTTTGTTATTGATGTTCATTTACATTGAAATGATTCCAGACACTCAGCTATTAGGAAAATATTCGGAATCCTTGTGCCAAGTTCATCTCTCTTTGCAGATATGTTTTAGATTTGAAATATACTTTCAGAGATACTTAGTAAGACCAGTTAATTTTTTAGGGTTGATTCTTTCCAAATTTATTGCATGGAACAATCTCACCAGAATAAGTTCAGACTTATTGGAATAAGCATGCTAGATTTTCATTAAGCTGAGGGTATCCCCTTCTTTGCAGAACTTTTTTTTTTTTTTAACCTGATATAGATCACTTATGGTAAGTGCTTATGCTTCTTCTATGCATGTTTTTCCAATAATCTTGAAGTTCCACTACAGAATACTGTGCTCTTCTGAGAAATAAGGCTTTGTCTTGAATACAAAGCCAAATAAATTATTAACTTCTCATACGTACCTAAGGTTTAGGATGTGACTCAGGCCCCTGAAGCCGAGTTGCATTTTGCATCAGATATTATAATTGTATGCTTTTTACAAAAACCATGTAGCTTTAATCTTGTGCTTCCGTGTTAGTATATCAAAGGAAAATAAGACGCAATGTCTTAAAAGAGTCTTCATCATGTCTGAATTGGGATTCTTTGTTGATCGCTTTGGAGCTGCGCAGGTGCAACCCCGTTAAGGATCTCTCTCTCTCCTTGTGTTTTCTGCTAGCTCTCTCTTTAATGCGCAGCAGTACCAAGTACAACCTGACTTGCTGCAATGAACTCCAGTGAACAGTATTACTGAACTTCCAGGAGATTCTTTTCTGAAAGTCCTTTTTATTTTTTCTATTAAAAAATAATTGAAGGGAAAACTGTGGTCCTGAAAATTCCTGCTTTAATGCAAAAGTTTGGAAGGTGTTTGAGCTCAGAGTTCAAAAACAGCCCATTTGCTCATGTTAGGAATCATTTCTGTATCCAGAGATCTAGTTTTTGCTTGCTAGCAATTATTACCATTTTTGATCAGGTGCTTATTAGATTCCTAATCAGCTTGTACCAGACTTCTACTAGCAGATTAAAGTCGACCTGTGGAAGACTTTACAGTATAATAGTGTTTTTCTTTTCTTTCATTTTGCTCCCGTTTCAGTTTTCATTCCGCTGAGCTTTTTGAGTTTATTGCAAAACCACAAGGAATGGAAAAATTTATAACCAGAAGTTGAAATTTTCTTGTAATCAGATATCATATTTGATATGTCAATGTCCATCTCAAAAAAGCAGTGAGTAGTCATTAGACATCCAGAGAGCTGCAGTAGTTTTCAGGAGGAGACGGTGCTGCACATTGCTTCTGTGCTGAAATAATGATAACACAGCTACCATTGCTAGAAGTGGTGTGACATTAATATTTAAAAAATATATATACTTTTACTGAAAGAAATATATATACTTTTACTGAAAGAATACTTTTGATAGCATAGCACTCAGGCAGAGAGGGAATGTAATCAACTCTTAGGGACTCACCTGGGATAAAGAAGATTTAAGTTCTTTTTCAGTCTCTACTGCATGCAGTGTCTTGGGGCTCTGGGAAAGTAACCCTTCTTCATGTCTAGATTGAGAAATAATCTGCCTGATTTATGTTTGCTTCTTTCCAGATGTGATATAGCTAATGCAGATTCCAATGATATGGGAGAGAACAACTACACTGAAAATTTGAGCCATAAATTTGAAATAGGAATGAAAAAAATTAAGTAACAAGACATACTAAAGTAAAATGTCTAAGCCAGCTCTTCTTCCATTTACTTCAGGCCAAGTTTGGAAGCCTGATTTCATTTTGTGTGGTGTGCACTAACCTCTTGGGACATGGTCACCTAATCATATTCATACACCTTGTGCAACCATGCTGTAAAGAAACGCAAACCCAAAGGTTTCACACAAGAAAGAAATTGAGTGGGAAGGCGTCAGTGAACACAGGTTCACCTTGTAAATACAAACCACATTTCTACTGCCTCAGTTTCAACGCTCGCCAACATCTTCAATGCAAGTACCAGATAGTAAGACAAAGATGTAGAGGCTTAGTTATAAAATTAGGCATGGTATTCAATGGGTCTGAGTAGCCATGCAGTACGTTCAAGAAATTGCCTTACTGATTTAAGAGAGAAAATGAAGTATTGAGGAGGCCAGGTTGCATGATACAAAGCTTTACATTATTATATGTATTGCAAAGTAATATAGAGTATATAACGCAGTGCAGTTCCAGATTTCTAAAATGGGTCCTAAACTCACTGGAAATGTGTAAAATGGTGTTTTGGACACCTGGTTATCTTAGATGTTGCGTCTCAGCTCAAGTTGTGATGGACATGTGGCAATGGTGGTGAGAGAAGTGTGTGAAAGCAGGAGAGCAGGAAAACACAAATCTCCGATTCCTGAGGTAGTAATTCTGGATCCGTCATTTACTCCATGATTCCAAAGATATTCATTGGAACAAACTAACATGAGCACAAGTCTTCTACTTGAAAATAAGAACAACGAAATAAAATCTGTAAGTTTTCTGTAAACAGGCTGAATTCTTTTTTCTCAAGTTTCTGCTTTTGTTAAGGTTTAAACTGGAAACCCCTAATGTAAGTATGCTAGAGAAACTGGACGACTCCATAATGTTTGATCCCAGTTGACGGAGATCAGGGCCAATTTCCTTTGTATAAATTAAGTGGTAATAACAAAATGTCTGGCACTCTCAGGAAAACAGGTGGATGAATAGATAACTCACTAAAAAAAAAAAAAAAAAAAAAAAGAGAAGTTAGGCCTATTTATTGTGGACAGCTGCAAATTAAATCCTGCTGTTCCAGCCTCATACAGCTTCGGTAAGCAATTCAAGAAATATTGCATAGTGCTAGCTATAAATAACCAGTGAAGATGTAAGGAGCTCCTTGAATACCTCACGTGACAGCCCAAGCAAGGGCTGTGTCTCGCAGACATGAAGCACAGGAGTGTTTTGCACCTGAGGAACATTCCGCAGTGACACCGAGCTGCCTCCTCACATACTGACCCTCCTGAGCCTGCTCCCAAGTGCTTACCAGTATATTTCCGAATAACCAATACAATAAAACCAGCAAAGAATTTAAACCAGACCTTCTAGAACATTTCTAAAAAAGGCAGGATACACTCTTGTGTGTTTCTGGTAGCTCTTTTGTATATTGTTAATTTTCCACCTACTTACCCTAAACCCACTGGCATCCTCCATAGTCTCCTTTTCTTGATAATTTGAGTAGGTTTTTAATAGTTTCACTTGAAAAATGTAATTAATGATGAATGTTGATTTCATTGAAGTCACTGACAAAACTTGCAACTTTATGTAAGTGTTCGTGCTTGCAATTGCGAAGATAACCTTCCCTCAGGAATTCAATTCAAATCAATTCATATAATTATATTTGTGTGTATGTAATGACTACTGGTTCCCATTATTGTTGAAAAGAGATTCCAAAGTCTGTATAGCCATGTTTGCCTGCCAACTGAAGTGAGATATATTTAAGAAAAAATTACCAGAACAGTGTATGTCCCAGTGGTATCATTTTTTGAGTTTCACTATTTAAATTTAGTTCTGCCTTTTTTTTCTGCTTTTTCTTTTCTCTTCCTGAATCTTCCAAGTTAATGCTGAGACTGCCATCAGTTGTCAAGATGATCTGAATCTGAGTCTGCTAAACAAAAATGGAGTTTCACATTTCAGACCCTGAGTGTTGTGGACATGTGAAAAATTAATGGCAAAAGAATTTAGCATCCACTTGCTAATCTGTATTTATTTAATTTATTTCTCTTTATTTCTTCCAAGTGTTTGCCTGTACTGGAAAACCATCATTATTTAGTCTAAGTCGTTGAGCTGAATATGGAGCAAATACAACGTTTCTGGTTATATCAATCTGCAAGTAAAGGATATCTGTAATCTACAAGTGAGGATCTCAGTCGCTTTCACTGCATACATAAATAGTTCTGTAAGAGAAAGATTCCTTCACAGTTCTCAAATTCTCAGCCCTTATTTCCTATTACAATGCTAAGTGTAGCTAGCGGCACATAGTATAGATCAAAATGATATCAAGGGGACCTTAAAGTTTCTTATTTGTCTTTCCTTCCTTTTAAGAGGTCATTATCAAAGTCACAACTATAGTGACAACCTAGTCACAACTAGGTATAAATTTGCAGTACCTGTTTGTTTGTTTTTAATATTCATTGTAATTCTCACAGTCTTTCTTTGTGGCATTATTTTGGGAGGAAAAGTGTTTCTCTGTTGGCTCTCAACCCATAAGTTACCTATTTTTGCCTGAATTGCTGCATGAAGCAGAAACATCTATGACTTTGTGGAAAGCTATTGCTTGACTCTGGGTTGCTCTATGCACATTTGAAATAACCCTGCTACCTAGAAAAACTCTGTCCCATTTCATATGCTAGAGTGCTGTGTCCCTACTAGTTCACTAGTTCACGTTATTTTGCCCTTGGCCTTCACAGTCCCAAAGATGCTTTCTACAATACGACAGCTAATGACATCAGCTGGTTTTACTGCCTGCTTTCTCAGACAGGAGCAAACCAGCAAGATGCCTGCTGATCTTTACCTCCTTTATCCTTTCAGTGCATCTTCAGTGCTGATTTCTCCACGAAGATTATGCAAGGGAGATCAAGCACACAGCAAAAACACGCCTTTCTAACACTAGAGGTGAAGCAGCGGACTCTTCCTTTTGCACATTACCTATTTTATTTGGGAAAGAAAAAGGAGGTCCACCGCTGAGCACAGGCTGCTGGACAGCAAAGATGAGCTCTGCTGCAGGTAAGTGGTTTCACATCGAACCCTGCTCAATACCTGTGGTGAGTACTGCTGCAGGGTGAGATAATGATTTAGTTATTGGTTTTGATTTAGTTACCAGGCATTTCTCTGCAAATCACCCTTCCCCTTTTCCAATCTTTATGTCATTGAAGACAAAATCTTAGCATTTTATATTCATAGAAAAGCTACTACTTTCAATTTAATAATAGAATGAGGCACATTTCTAGTACATTGATGCATTTATTATGCATTAGGAATGTCCAGGCAGTGCAGAATAATTAGTGCTTTATAAATGTACAGTCTCTGTTACTGAACAATATCCTGTGTAATGAAGCCCTAAGTGTCAGATCTTCATGAGCTTTTTTTTTCACTACCAAATTCTCCATCTAGATGTACTAAGAACTCTTTTCTCGCCTTTGTTTTTTGTACTTTGTGTTTCCCTAAAGCTCCTGTTTCCAAGATTTCCTTTTATACACAGATATCTTCCAAATCCTTCTGACTATATGACTAATCTCATTTTAAGGCAGGCCTGTCTACAATAACAAAAGTGCTATATAGTTTATAGTAGGACAAGCAGGTAACATTACCTGGCATATTAAAGTGTTCCCTGGCATACCAAACCAGGAAGACAATGATGAGATAAAAATCTCTCTTTGTGATTTCCTTTCATAATGTCATGATCACGTCAATGAATTCCCTGAAACAGCCACCTGACAATAACTTAATCTTTATGTTCTTAATCCACTGAAAGTCTGGGTAAACAGTACGCTCCTTGTACGTGCTCATGTGGACAAGGAGATGAGACCACCACAAAGTCTCGCATGCCAGTTACCATGAAATCATCAAAACTCTGAATCCACCTCTGGTGTATGCAAATCTAAGCATGTTTCAGCAGCACATAATGTGCGGGATAAGCTAGGTAATCGTTTATACTTACAATGTAGTTATTTTCCCCTGATAGTTTCTCTTGCCCGTAGGCTGTCAACCTATGGTCTGTTCAAATTATTATGATGTTTTACAAGAAATTTTTCTATGCTGGCAGTATAACTGCAGCTCTTATTTGCAGTACGTGATTCGGAGTTTTCATCTGGATGCACCAGTCACACTACTTATATCTGTTTTGCAATTGGCTGGGTGCAATTCTTGGAGCTATTTTTTTAATCATATTTTAAGTTGTTCCTTCTTTGCAGTTTTAAAGTTGTATGTTTGGATTTGTTGAGCTTCCTAGAAAATAAAATTCTGGTCGCTTTCATGCTGGCATCTGTCGGAGAATTCAGTGTTCTCTCCTGCTAGCTCTTGGAAAGTGCAACAACACGTTTAACCGGAGGGAGTGTTTTCTTATGTTTTTGTGCTCTGCTTGTCAACATTACATTACCTTTGACTTCCCTTGTCTCCAAACCATTCCTCAGGTACCTTGCATACATATTTCAGGGCACTGCCCTCCTCACCGTTGTTATGCAGAGGAGGTAAAAAATCATTCTGTCACAGTGATATCACTGTCCTGTCAGTCACAGCCTTTATAGACAGCCTGAAAAGACTGTTATTCTCCCTGAGATACAACAGTATCCATTACTTATGTTTAGTTCAGATTCTCTTTCTTTTCCACGTAATCATGAGGTATTTTCAGTTCTAGAAGAAGGTCTGCAGGTAGGAGAGGTGGACTTCTGCACAGACAAACTTCCCATGGAGGGGGGACACCAGAGTATCAGCTCCAGGCCGCTATTTTTCTTGGCAGTGCCAGTCTGACATTACACTTGTTCCCTAGCAATACCCTCGTAGGACATCTTGTCTCCTCCTACCCAGCTGTATCTGCAAAGCCATAATTACAAGTCCCACTTTTCCTCTTTAAAAATTTCTATAGCATTTGCTTTTGATGAGCAGACTTGAAAATATGTGCTTTTAGCAGAATATTTTCAGAAAGAAGATCCAAAAAGGATGTGAGTATGTCAAGTAAATTTGATTACTATTTGGAAAGTGCATGTAAGTACAATTTGTGGCTGTCTTATTCGGAGAAAAATCATATGGATTTAGAGAGAAAAGGATGTGTCTCTCTCCAGTGTGTTTGGCTAGCTCTGAGGTATGATAGTTACAAGTATTTTAAATTCCTGTCCAATTAAAAAAAAAAAAAATTAGAAATGCTCTTCTAATTGACATTAACTGCCACTTCTTCACCACTTTGCAGACCTTGCAGGGTTTTTTCCAATCTTTGTCAGGAGCACAGACGAGACAAAACGGTGAGATCCAGCACAACTACACGACCCACAGAGCTGGACCTCAGGGCACCGAGCCTGGAGTCTCTCTTCTTCGGTCCAGCCATTTCACAGAGAATTTAGCTCTCGCACAAGAAACATACAAGAGGAAATGGTCCTTATTCCTTCTCTCCACAACACACACACACGTAAGAGCAGCCAGACTTTGGCCTTCTGTTTTTCATTATGACTAAACATTTAAAATGTGGTTTGTATTTTCCAGAAAGGGCATGTTATATACTTAATTTCTGAAAGCCAGGAGGAAGGAGTCTTCTAGATTCTTTTTGCTTCACTGTTTTATATAAATGTGAGAACTGAGGTTCATTATTCCATGTCCTCCAAAGATTATTAGCTAGATGTCTGTGTATATGCTGCTTGACATAGTGAATGATTATTAAAAATATTTGTGGTACTGTTTTATTTGTTATATGGTTATGCGCAGGAGTCTTATTAACATTTCTTGATAAGAAAGCTATATACCTAGAGGAAAAAAGCTGCAATATGGGGATGCTATTTTGGTTCCTCAGCCTAGATATTTTTAGCACCTTCATTTTTGGAATAGCTTCTCTCTTAGCTGTTTGAAACTCGGAGATACACAATACGTGCAAAGAATGCAGGAAAAGGCTTATTTTGCTTCAATTATGTATATGTACTGGGCTGCATAGTACAGAGTGTATATTGGGAACTGGCTTAGCGTACAAACTTGGCAGAATGCAAGTGTTCATGGGACAAATAAATGAACAGTTTGTGCTGTTATGGACCCTTACAGAATTGTAACAAGATCTCACTTACCATGAAAAAAAAAAAAAAAAAAAAAACAAGAGGAAAATCGAGTATTACTCTTTCCTTGTTTTTATACATGTAAATCAGGGGTGAGATTTCTTGATAGAGTAAAAGTAAGGGCTAAACTAAAGAAATGGTCCATCCTTGTCCAATAAGTATTTCAAAACTTAGCACAGAGCAAAGAAATTGTATCTCAGTGAGCAGGATTCATTTTTGAGGTACTTCTTGAGAGACTACAAGAAGGACAGACAGAATAGCAATAAACAAATATTCATCTTTAGTCTGACAGAAAAGGGAGCATCTTCCTTCGTTCAGCTGAAAGGGCTGTTTCTTAGTACAGATGGTCCTGTCTGCACTTGACTGGAGAGAGTCCCAAACCAACTGACAGCTTCTTCCCAAGAAAAGGATTCTTCCCAAGAAGGGGCAGAATCTGGCGCATGAACTGAATGCTCTTGCAGCACAATAGTGACTATAACAAGACCAGCCTTATACATCCACAAGTCAGTCCATGAAAATCATTAGGTTGTTTTAAAAATCATGAGATATAAGAATAATAGATGCGCGATTCTTTTTGTTTGCTTTGGATTGTTGGAAGTTTTCAAATTCATTCCTACTTTTCTCTGCAATCCCAAGGGCAAATTCATTTTGAAATGAAAGGTACAGGACTGTAGGAACCAGAGCTTAAAAAAAAATTCCTCAAATGGTAAGAGTTAGAAATATTACTGTCAAAACATTACATGAATAGCTGAGAAGAACTGGTTTATTACAATTAGTATGAAGAAAGAGGACATCTAATTAATTCCAGAACTTGATACCACTAACATGATGAGGGAAGGTAAAGAAGGACAATATAACTTACTAATAAGATGCATATGTTTGCAATGAATCTATTTTAGTGATGGTAGGTTGCCAAAGACTTAAAAAAACACATACACATTACAAACAAAAGCCCTTCTACAAAAGGAGACTCTGCAAATTCTGGAGCTAACAATGCACTTCCTTCTTCTCTAACCTCACAGTGAGGCGGACTGCACAAGGAAAGTCTTAGTATCACCAAAATTCAAGGTGGAAATACCTTTGGGCTTCCATTAGTATTTTACCTTATTACTTACTTGCTGTTGAAAGAACCACAGACTCGGCCAATACCTTTTATTTCTTGCTCTTTCCTCCTTTGTCTCTTTGTTCTTAAGCTTTTACCTGTGCATTCAGGGATGCTGCGGGCATGTTTCATAACTAGTAGTGAAAGCTCACAAACGTTGAGGAAAGGCCAAGAAGCGCAAGAGCAGATCTTGCTGAGGGTATCTCTGATACTGGGACATGGGGCATCTCCACAGGATCAGACTTTGGACAGGGCCTGCAGATCCGGTAAGAGCTGCTGCTTTGCTGTGCGTGAGCATCCTGAGGGCTCTCCATGGGATCCCAGATCTCCCGCTCAGCCCAGGGGAGCGTTAGAGAGAGCAGAAAATAAACATATTTGCACAGCAGGGAGGAGGAGAGAAAGATGAGGAGCGTGGCGCTAAAGAAGGAAGAAAATCTGACGGGGAAAAAGAAAAGCTGGCAGCAGGGAGAGCCAAGCCCAAGTCCTAGGCTGTGGGCTGCGTGAGTTATCTATGCAATGAAGATAATAGCTTCCAGGGAAGATAGCATGGAAGACATGCCATAAGATTCCACGAGAAACCATTAGAAAATCCAACTGTAGAGAAGAAAAGCAGAATGCTACACAGATGAGAGATCCCATTTTGTATTCTTTGACAAACCATACTCAAGTATATGTGATGATTTTTTATGTCTTCGCAACTCTTTTGTTGTTTTTGGCTCTGTGTGTGTAAATCATCATGGCCGGCACCTTCTTGTTGACCTCATATGCACTAAAAAGTGTCATGCAAAGTAGTTTATGATATGGTGGCAATGTCTTGACCATATTCCGCATGAATGCTCGTATATCATCGTTTGTAACAGTGCAAGTGCATGATTGCTGGTGACAAATAGAAATTTCCCGATTGGAAAGACAATTACTGAGATTTATGCCATGTTGTTGCCTGTGCTTTCCTATTTTCCAATGGGAAATTCTCTTTACTGGTGCAAGTATGACCCCTCTGTTGAGCAATATACTGCATGGCCAGACATACAGAGTCTCGTCTTTGTGTCTTCGTGGTGCAATTCAAAAATATGCTACAATACCTGACATAACTCCAGCTGAACCAACTCCAGAGCTGGGAATAGTTTAGCTGCCTCAGCACAGTGGTATGCCCAGGCTAATTAAAATAGGGCAGAGGCTGCACTGATACAGTTAGATTGTTCCTGAAACCAAGATAATATCTCAGTACAGAGCTGCACTTTGCAGTACAGCTACAGCCTTTAAACACTGATGACAGATATTTAGATACATCAGTTAAAATTCAGAAACAAGGCAACATGTAATAGTTTTTATCTTACCTACCTGTTTTACATATTGGCACAAAACTTAATCATTTCCATTTTTTCTTCACAGATTTTCCCCTGTGTTCCAAGATCTGCTGAAGAAAAACAACCCCACAACCTCCCTCTGAAAGAGGGAGCTCAGACAAGTCTTCAGCCAGTTCTTGTACACAATTTGAATAGAAATTGTCCCAGCCTCCCAATACAACACTCGTGCTTGTTCATTTGTTGTTCTGAATGTGACCATTTGCTCAAATTTGAACATTTATTCCAATAAATCCATAAAATGACCTGTTCTTCTTTTGCACAGAGTATGCTTTAACCTCTTCTTACTGTCCTTAACTAGCTATTGTCCTTAATGTTTTCTTTTTGCTTCCCATTTCAACTTTTTACAACACTTTGCTTCCAAAGAGTATTTTTATCCGGAGCTTCTCTTCCCTTCCCTTTTTTCCCCCATCTACTTGCTATATTTAGAATTTCAAGCCTGTTTTCTGCAGTTTCTGTATCTTCAGAAACTGCCTTTATTTGAATCTTTCAGCTTTGAGAATTGTATCCATTTTTTTTCCTCTTTGATGGTCACGGCTCAACAGTTATTTTCTGCTTTCCACCATACACAGAGTAGTTTCACGCTCTTCGTGTCCTAGATGAGAACTGTCAGACCTCCCAACAGATTTTCAGCAGCCAGAAGTCTCAGATGAGAGTTCACTCTAAAACCTATCAGGAGGTACCTAGGAAAATCTCAGAAACAAAAACAACCCTCTCTCAGCCACTCTGAATGGGCCTATTTGTAACCCAAATCCTTTCCCTTTATTTGTGCTCAGTAAAAAAAAACAACCAAAATCTTTCAGATTTGCTTTTTGCCTTACTAGTAAATGTTGACTCGTTAAGACTTGCAGATTTCAAGGAAATGTATTTATTTCCAGGAACTGACTTAATTACGCATACTTTCTCTTGAAGTTTAACCTCCTCATAAAACCAGCCAACAGATATGATGCCCTCTGTGCTGCCCACCACAACCTGTCTGGGCTGGCCTTCCACCAAGTGGCAAGTCAGAGGATTCTGTGTACATTTAGCATGGAAACACAGCTGGAAAAGCTAACAAAGTGGATGGTACGTAGGCCAAAAGAGTAGGAAGTGTACCTAATACTGGTGTACGAGTAGGATATAAGGATATAAGTACTTAATACTTATATCATTACTCTCTAGCTGTCTCCCTTTGATACCTTTACAGGCAAGAATTCTGCAAGTGGGATATCGTACCATACTGCAGGATGAAGGAAGAGAAATAGTTTTATAACTCAACAAGAGATTAACCTTACAATCATTAGCAGATTTAATGGGAGCAATTGCCTAATCCAGACGCCCTCAAAATTTGCAACTGCGTTAAAAGGCAGCTGGACGGGACTCCTAGGTCCACGTCTTGTTTGAATGTATATTTGCATACTTTCAAATTTTTAAAATTACATCCGCCTGTACTTTTAACTTTCTTAGTAAGGTTTAGACAGTGACATCCTGTGCATGAGAAGATGGAGACAGAAAGGGGCCCTTTTCCTCTCTTCTCCATTCCAGACACAATCCTGAATAACATTCGCGTCCCTGGGAGTAGTGAGGACTCATGCAATGCTGCAGAGTTGCTCTCAAAGCCTGTGGGCTGGTGAAATGCGGGATAATACTGCAGCATGCGGTATTAACCTTCAGATGATTCCACTGATACAAAACTTCCTGGAATAAGCCTTCAGGCAGCAACATAAAACAGTTTTCCCAGGTAAAAACAGGCCAATGTGCAGCTTCATGAAAAGGAACTTGCTGTTTTTGTTCTCTGCCAATGACCGTGAGCTTCATCTCCACCATGAGTCTAGGAGACAGCCATCATTTTACTTGCTCTATATCAATAACCTTAATCGATTCCTTATTTCTTCTTGTTCTTAAGGGATAAGATAGTGATTTCCACCTACTTTACTGAGTTCCTCATGTTCTCATCATCCACGTCTTTTGTTTCATCTATGAAACAAAATTTAACATTTTTATCTTTTCTTGTGTGGAAGGTCTACAGGTTTTTAAGAAATTCATTGCCCTGGTTTGCACATTTCCCTTTTGTGTCCTTTGTTTAGATTAAATCTATTTCTTTAATAACAAAACACATCAGGAAAAAACAGAAACATCTCCTGTCATGCATAAAAATTCTTGTAGTTGGTTCCAAGAAATAGGTAGTTTTTCCTTGCTTTTATTTCCCTTTTCACTCTTTTGTCTTTTTTTTTTCAAAAATAAGCTTTTTTTTTTACCCAAATCCAATGATATTTTTTCTGTTATAGGTCTTTAATTAAAAAAAAAAAAAAGACAAAACAAACAAACCACAAGAACACCAAAAAAAAGACAAAGACCACCCAAGAATGCCTTTATGGATCTATTTGACCAGCTCTGTACAAAAGCCACAACCAAAAGTAACCTGTACTGTAGTTCAGCAATCACAACGGTGCTCCAGTATGTTTCAAGGGCCCTGTGGATGACTGGTAAAAATAAATGAGCTAGACATAAAAGAACAGGGTGAGTGAGAGAGCAGGCAGGAGAGCGACGTCCTCAAATAGATTATACGGGTCAAGTCATGCAACTGCTTCTATTACTGCTGATTAATTCTGTCAGCTGTTATGTTAATGTGTTGCATGGCATAAGCATGCACAGAGCAAAAGTACAAGGAAGCTGAGACTATTCTCTAAATAAGGATGTGGCCCAGACAGTTTGAAATGGTGTGTGTGTCTGTGCCTAGCAGAGTGATGACGGACGATAACAGGATGAGAATGAAATCTCTATTGCCGTTCTTTTGCAATACAGATATATCTCTTTCCAGACACAAGGAATTAGAGACAGATTTTGTATTGCCAACCCCAAGCCTTCAATAACCTTGATACGGTCTGACATCATGTATTTTTTAAAATAATAACTGTGGGTTCTGGTTTGGGGGCTGTCCATTATTTTCTGGATTGATAGCATTTAATTTTCAAACTTCCCCCTTCTACTTCCATAACAGCCATAAGAAACACTCTTAAAAAAAAAAAAAAAGAAAAAGAAAAAAAAAACAGAAAGCCAAAACCTGGCTGGTATGCCAATAGCTGAGATCTTAGGAAAGCTACCAAATATGTGAGCGTGCGATAACATTATGCAAGCTAGCAAAAGTGCTAATCTTTCTGTAGAATCAAACCTTGCTTTTTGTGAGTGGGGAGCGAAATGGGAGGATGCACACAAGCTTTCACATGTTTAATTAATGAAGATTCAGCATTCGAGAAGAGGGCGTCTGAAAGGCATTGATTGCAACACGAGCCTGGCGCTGAGGCTGGGAAGGTCCTTCAGAGACAGAGGCAGCAGCGGTTCCGGGATGGGACACGCGCAGGGTGGCAGCCTGCTGGGGTGGCTTCTCGCAGGTGCGCTGAGGAAGCAGCCAACATGTATTTGTTTTCCGGAAGGGATCACCCCTTCCCATCCCCAACATGCTGGTGTGAAGGTGCCTCCCGTGGTACCTCTGCGTGGTGGGTGACCTGCACGTGTTTCCCAGCTCCGCGGTGCAACGGGGACGTGCAGCACTGTGGGGTGCTGAACGAGTTAAGCCTAGGGAGAATTAGGATGTAGAGGAAAACAGGCCCAGCTGCCAGGGAGAAACAGCCCCTCCGGCAAACCAGGAGACGAGAGCCAGTTTCCGCTCTGGCAGGGACAGGGGGTGTTTTTCTGGGAAGAGGAGGAGGAGGAGGAGAGGGCTCTGCCTCCTGCTTACGCAGCCTCCTGCCCGAGGGCAAGGGCTACGGGGCAGGTATCGATGTGGAACCAGGGAGCCACCAGCATCCCTTGGGCTCTGCCCACACCTGCCCTCGTCACTCTGGGCTGCTGCTCGCAGTTCCTGTGGGTCCTGGAACCTGCTTTGAGGCCTCCAAGCTGCTGGCCTCCAAGAGACCTCCCAAAGCCCCTTCCCACCTGAACCTGCAACCTACACTACTCATCTTCACCTATGCAGCTCATAGAGCCTTAATCTCAAAGGATCACAAATCCTGGAATTTAAAAACTCACGAAAGGTTGTATTTAAAGTCTTTTTGCACCCAAACTTTCACCTTCGGTTCCCGCTGGACTTGCATTCTGTGACCCCTGCTCTGGGAGACAGTGTAGCTACTTGATATCAATGCATTTGGGGTATAAGCTCAATTTGTTGTGCCCAAATCCTTTGAGAGATTAATGGTGAAAATGTCCCTGAAGGACAAAAAAAAACTCTGGGGAATGGGGAGTGGCGAGGCGGCGGGGAGGAAAGTGGGTAGGAAAGGGTTTCAAATGGTGACTTGAAGAAGAGTTTGTGTTCTCCAGAGGGTGTTCATTTCTTCCAGATGTGCCAAATGGTCTAATAAAAGAAAGTGCCTTTCCCCAGAAGCCTTGCCTTGCTTATATCCCCAGTGATAACCATCTGTTAGAGAGAGACAATACTTTGATGAATAATATGGTATCACTTCAGAGCGTCTGCTCGGAGTGCCTTGTTGCTACAGAAGAATTCCCTCCTGTTTTCAGGAAGGCTCATGGATTTGCTATCCATGAGACAGGGAAACTGATGGCTGGCTGAGGACTTGCTTCTCTTTCAATTGCTATTTGCATTGTTATTTGCTTAATAAAAGATGCCCCATGTCCAACACGCTACACTGCAGCCCAGAGCAAATGCTTCTGGTCAAGAGAGGCAGGGTGGAAATTCTGACAGGCCCAGCTCTAACTAGTACAACTGTGCGCTGCTGTAATGAGCAACAGGCAATGCAAATGTCAAGTCACCACAATCTGTTTTTGTCAACATTAGTGGTATTTAATAGGCAAACTTTTTCTCCTCCCTTGTGGGTATTAGAATTTTTTTTAATTTTTTTCTTGCTGCTAATGTAGGAGAATAGCTGTAGATCAAAAAGGAATAATGCTATTTAAATACTGATTGCACTAAGCTATCCCTGCAGGGAAAAAAATAAAAGAAGAATGAATAAACAGTTGAAAATGCAGATGTTGAAAAAAGCTTCCTTTTTTATGAATTTCTCCAAGAAAATGTGTGTTGTTGCTCAGTTTCCAAACAGATTTGTGCATTAGATATCGGCAGTTTTGATGCCTGATACGTTTATTCTCCATGAATTTGTTACAGCTTATTAGCATAGTTTTATTGCACCTTTTTCCTCCTCATAAAAACACTGGGTAGGATTGCATTTGAGTGGCAGGAAATGAAAAGCTGGCTGGAGGAAAGGAAGATAGAGAATGCAATGCTGAGAACAGGGCCAGAAGTTCAAATGCTGACAAAAATGGGAAGTAGCATATGTGCTGGCAGCCTCGTGAATTAACTTAGCAGCTTTCAGTGCTGCTAGAAGCAGCTTGAATTTTTCTAGAAACAGGCGTCCTAATTGCTCAAGAGCTTGTGGGCAGAGGTGGCTGCCCACAGCCACCTTTGTCTTTGATAAAGACCAAGAATGACCGGCGTGAGCGGTTGTATCGCAGAAGGAAGACAGTGGTTGTTTATCAGGAGACCGAGTGGAAGAAATCACTTAGAGGAGGAGGAAAATGGTCTTGCCCTCCTCAGTCTTTCCTCCTCTTTCTGTGCTTGACATTTCTCCAGACCCAGCTTAGAAAACTTTCTGCCTTTTTATGTCCAGCAAAAGGTGAGCAGGGAGGACAATGAAGGGAGGAAACCATCCCCAGATTCTGGAGAAAGATAACCCGCAGCTGCTTCCCCTGTGCCTCACGTCCTTTGAACCTGAGCCCATCTCGACCAAACTCTGCCCCATGCCAAGCACTGGCACAGAAAAGTCTCACGTCACTAGCAAGCACTTTATCTGCATGTGCCTGACTTCACCTGTTTTTGGCAGATTGTGGTAGATGCCTAATGCTGAAAGGAAGGTGTTTTTTCTGTTTAGAAAAGTTTAAAAAGCCTCTTGCCAACAATCATTTTTGCATCTAAAAATCGAATGACCGAATAAGTGACCAAGGGACAGCATGGAAACCCTTTTTAACAGATGCCACCCTATTTCTGGGTACTTGCTATCTTTGCTGCGGCAAACTCTACTCAGTTTTATTGTGCCTCCTTTGTAGCCCCATATATAGGGCAGCCAGGCTCAGGTCCCATGCTGTTATGTGTAGAAGAAAAGCCTGGAAATACGATCCACCAAAAAAGCCCCACACCCTTGCTCTGGAAATTCATTTCAGAGCATGGGCTGTGAGACCTGCCAGTGAAAGAATAACAGAAGCAGAAGCATGTTCTAAGCTGACAGGGCATATGGTTTAGTCTTGATGCAAAAAGACAAATTGCGACACGAGTCAGCATGTAGCGGAGGGCGATTAATGCTCGGTGCGGCGTGCACAAGCCTCTCCAGAGCTCGGGCTCTGTTCTCTGTGTTTCTGTCTGCTCCTGGAAAAATAACTGCTGCCCTGTCAAAAAGCCAGCACAGGCAATACGGGCACATGCTTTTTCCTCCTAGCTATCTACTTGTTTAGATCTTCTGGGATATAAAAATTTTGGATTTGGAATGAGACAGCCACAAAAGCACCTTAAAACTATTTGGGACCAAAAGCAGCAAAAAACTACTTTTTACTATTTTTTTACACATCAGAAACAACAAACCAAGTTCCACCATGCAGTTTAATTAACTTATAGATGAGTCCAGGGGCTATGACACTTTGTCCTCTCAAGGAAAGATGCTTTCAGATGATCTAAATGAAATGTGCCTTAGCACACAAAGGAAAATAACATTTGGGGGCATCTAAGGAAAACTGTGATAGACAATTTTCAGCTGTAATGGATTTCAGTAAGTGTGAGTTTTAGATGCCTATTCATGTAACAAATTACAGTTTAGCTCATCAACTATCAGAAAATAATAGGAAGATAATAAAATAATGAAATAAAAATAATAATAGCGATGGGAAAACAATAGGAAAGAGGCTAAGGCAGGTGAAAGAGAATATTTTCAGATGTTTTTGGTGCTGTTAGTTACAGCTATTGCGTTTTTCTTTGTTCTGATGTTTTCATAAGGGATCTGTTTGTGGGAATGGCCAGAAGCAGAACGATCCCTTAAAAACAAAGCTAATGTTATTTTACTAGAAGATCACAGTTTGTTTTGCATGATACCACGGGACAATACCATGCCAGCTCTTCTCAGACAAAATTTTCTCTAACTTCCACGGGTAGCTTAGATGACTAAAACCCAAAACCGAAAAAGCTGCATAAAGCAAGCGAGAGCGTCCAGTAAAAAGACGGATATTTTTTTCTCCTTCTACACAATGACTTTGGGGTTGCTTAACCCTTTACCAGTAAACCAGTAAAGCTATTTTTGAATAGGAGATTGCAGGGAAAATCCCAGCTGCTGCAAGAAGTCGCGGGAGTCAGTAGGTGGCATATTTTCCTCTGAGTCAGTCCATCCCACCTCCGCAGTATTGCTGGGAGCGCTGCCTCTCTGCCCGGGCTTGCACCAGTTCTGACCACTCTCATGGCCCTGGGGCCTGACCCAGTCCTAGTACTCAGGGGCACTTCTGCCATCACGGCTGTTTCCTTATGTATTAGCAGAAGCAAAGATTATGTCCAGCCTTGACATATATATTCTGAGCTTCATGGTTGCTACTGAGATCCTGACATTACCCTGAAATAATTCCTCTACTTCTCAATCAGTGGCTGCATAGATTTCAGACTGAGAATTCAATAAAACTTCTAGACTTCTAGACTGATCCCAATCAAGACTCTGAATATTTCGGATTTGTAAATATAGTTTTTATTTTCTCTAGTAATAAGACAGCAGCCATCGATCCTTAGCATGATTTAAAAAGCAATATGACACATACTTGGAAACAGAATAGCATAGACAAAAAAACCTCACATCTGCTTTCTTCACATGCCACGCAAATAAATAGGTTGCTCAGGAGCTATGGTCTAATTTATATTAATAAAAATGAAAATTATACATTATATGTCAGATTTCACATGGTAGGACTTGAAGAGGAACAAACTGGCTATGCATGAATTCAGGGTTTTATTCAACATCTTAACATTTCAAAAATGGAGTATATTATTTCTGAATTCTGATGGACCCAACTTTTTCTTCTTGTTTGTTACGATTAAATAAGGCAAATATAAATTTAATTATTTTCTCTCAAGCTGACTAGTATCTAGACTAGCAACAACCTTCTTCAAAATAATTATTGCAAAGTGTGAACTTGTCGATGTTCTCATGGTACAAGACATATCAGAGGCCTAAAATGCAGAAATTATTATATTTTTTAAATAATAAAATATATTTTTAAATAATAAAAAAGGATTACTATTATTGTTCAATAATGAAAACTACAAACTAAAGTATCTGCATTGCCAGGAAGTATTCATTCAGTGTTAGTCTTCTAGATGATGGTCCAAACACGTAAGAAAGACATGGTTCATAGAGAGAGAAATATAAATGAAAGATATTCAGAAGATGTTCAGTGCACACAAGGCCAGAGTTTTTTGCCCCTGTAACAACACCAGATCTAATAACATTTATATCTTCTGTCTACAGACCTTGTTTCAGCTGTGGTGTAACCGCTGCCATCTAAATATCACATTCTTTATCTTAATCACTGTTAAAAATGCAGCTAAGCTATCTGGAAAAAAAAGTAGGAAAAATACATATATGTTTCAGATTACCCACAGTTTTTTTTTTCAGACTGATCTTGGCAGAGGCATGTATTGTTGAAATACTTAATGTCAGAAGTGCAGATAAATCTAAATTTTGTCAAGGTGCCATGCAAGAATCCATAAGGTAAGATACTGAAATCAATACCACCCAGGAAGAGCCAGAGCTTCCCATGTTATCTAGCAAGGCTCAGGGAGTTCTCCACCCTGTAGATCTCTACGGGTACACAAGTCGCCTCCGGCTGAGGACAGTCAATTCAGGTAATAGTCCTGGAGGAGAAAATAAAAATTCTCATTGATTCTCATTTTAGACTAACTAAAAAACAAGTGGGACAAGTAATGTCTATAATTGTACTTTTTTTGGTGATCTGATCTTTAAGAATAAGTTAGGCTCAGATCTACTCATTTATATGTCATTTGAGGCCTTGATCGGAAGCAGGTTTCATTCCTCTTCCATAAGCTTGGACTTCAGCAGTCCTTGCACCTTGCTCACTTCTTGGGTTCAGCCTAGAGGGTTGAGTTTTACCTCAGGAGGGGTTTCATGGCTTCCCTCCCTTCTGCCCCACTCTCATTGCTCTGCCAAGTTTTTGCTCGGCTTACCCAGTAGAGCCCATGGCCTTAAATGGCATGAGTAGAGTCTGTACCTTTCTTCATAAAAGGAGAAGCTGAGGAAAGCTCAGACAGCCAAGGCAAAGGCCTGCAGGACACAAGAAATGTGTCATTCATGATTCAAATGTATTTGAATCAGCCAGGGCGGGTTTGGTCAGTGTGTTCCTCAGGGTGAAAATGCTGTGAGGAGGAGATGTTGGTTCATTTAATCAATAGATGTTTCCCTTAAAGCAGTGAAGAACAGAGCTGGCCATAAGCGGACAGAAGAAAGTACTGAAGTGAAAGAGCTGTGCAGACACCTCTACCAACGAGGTGAAAGTCTCACAAGAGTCAAAAGTCTTCATCACATCCAGGAAGGCCCCTCAGTGGAGTCTCTAAGGTCCATGTGGGCAACCCACAGGAAATCTGCAGAGAGATATTTGACCTATGCTATTTGCTTAAACTCTTTCCTTTTTTATTTTTATTAAATCAATCTCGGGGAATATCTTTTCAGAAAGGAAAAGCTGAGCAGCAGCTTTTAGCAGAGATCAGCTCTACCCATATCACCATGCATGCACACCTAGGCTAATCAGCCTCCTTATGGATGAGTCCTAAACTACACATAAAGTTGTTCAATGCACTTAAATCATCTGGGTCGGCAAAGGATCTATACCTACATCTCCAGGAAATGTACCATACCACATAAATGTACCGTAAGAGAGAATGGTGACCCAGCCATCTGACTGAACTGGACCCTGTTACTGGGTGTTGAACTGGACCTACAACGCACCTAGAAATGAAAGTCTCAAAACTGGTTTTAGGTGTTGCGTAGAGGGAGGTCATGAATCAGAAAAGGGAGCTCGCATAACTGTAGTAAGGGATGACTTCTGTTGCCCACCTTCCCCCTTCTTGTGCCTTGGGGGAAAATCTTTAAGCAGTCCCTAAAGTTTCACGTAGTTAGTGCTGTGGAGGACAGTGTGTGCTGATATCACTCTCCCTGACCACAGAGGAAATCCACTTGATTCTGACTCATAGCTGCTGCTGCAGATCTATTTCAGAAACCTGCCCTCACTAAGAGTTTTTTAAAAAGTAGCAGTAATTAATTTGGTGAGTGTTTAAGCCTGGGAGATTTTTGTGGTTAATGTGATCTTAGGGGAGTTGATATTTCCAGGATGTCATTACTGGAATGCTCCAGCTGCATTTTTAACTGTTAGTGGGTTGTTGGAAGTGGTGTATTTTTCTGCCTCTCTTGAGTGCCTTTCACATGGGACTTGATAACCAAGGTGCTACAGAGCACTCTGGCTTAGAGATCTGGCAGACCTCTTATTCGTGTGCTTAAGTGCCCTGCTGGATGAAGATAATATCTGATAATGCTTTGGAAAACCAAATCTTAACTATTCAGTTTCTCAGATAATAAATAGAAATTCAACAAGATGAAGATATCCATTGTGTCTGCATTTTAGAAGACTTTAAGAAGACTTAAGAACATAGTCGCTATGCATGGGTGTATACATGGATCCTGAAAATACCACAGGTTGGGGCATCAGGCCCTGAACAACCATGCCACTGACCCCAAAATGTTGCCATCCCTTTGTGTTAAAAAAAAAGTAAACTTTCTGTATCGAATTCTCAGTTTCGGGAAAGGGGTTATAAGGAACCGTGGGAAGAACAGTTTCCATTTGCAGCTCTAAGGCAATGTGTTTGTTTTGGGTTTTGGGAAGATCCACAGAAATTAGATAATACCTTATAGAAGTGATAAATAGTCTTATCATTTAATTGCATGACAATCCCTTCCTTAGAATTCTGAATACGGAAGCTATGAAATTACACAAAATGAATGGCATAAAATAGTTGGCAATTTAAAAACAAACCGAGACACTTTATTGCACTCCTTCTTACAGCTTTTTTCTTTAAGCAATGCTAATGTTCTAGAATTATTTCTCTCTGTTTTTCTTTTTTTTTTTGTTAATAAGAAAAGCAGCCTTGTCTGAATGGTTATTCATTTAAAACTTGTCAACAAACTGTACATTTTAGAAAGCAAAGTTGAGTGTAATTAAAGGAGTGAATAAAAAAATGAATTAGTTAAATTGAATTAAACTATCCTGTGGATACTGTTAAATTACCCACAATGGCCATCAAAGCTTATTCCCTTTGGAAGAGAAATATCATCTATGTGGGAGCTTAATTTAATCTAACCAATCTACTTTAAAGATTAGTAAGCATTACCTTTCCTGGGTCTCTTGGTTTATACAACCCCATAGCCCTTTTAGAGGTTAGCCTTAACTTAAATAATGTTGGGACATTTTTCTTGCAGTGTCTGCTAAGCTAATTGGGCTGATTCTCAGCTTCTCTCTAAAATTGTTGGATTTTTACTTACTTAAGAGTGAAAATGAGAGAGGTTTAAACCAAATTTAAACCAGGTAAATCTACTCACGTGGATCAACACAGCATCCCTTGCAGAACAGACCGGGCATCTCCTTTTCTGCAGCCTACAGATAAAGAAGCAGATGATGACATTGCACAGAGCTCATCTCTGTTTTCTTTTTCTTTCTTTTTCTTTTTCTTTTTCTTTTTCTTTTTCTTTTTCTTTTTCTTTTTCTTTTTCTTTTTCTT